>DWAP01001216.1:0-16592 GCA_018230625.1 Heliconius eleuchia
TTCATTTTAATGTTTCGAATCACTAAAAAGGACTTTATTTAAGAAAAATTTATTAAGAGGCCAGTCGTGGCGCAGGTTAGCATAGTGTTTTAAAACTAGGTTCCCTCTGCCTACTCTGCTGTGTGCGGGATATAGTGTAAAACTGACGAACTTTATTAGTAGCTTAATGAATATTTCGATTTTTTTTTATTTTAAGAATATACATATAACGAATGCAATTTGTTTTATTACTATACTCGCAAATTTGAATACTTAGATATATCTACTGTTATAAATAGATATCTGTGTATACATTTCATTATTCTGCTACTATAAAAAAATTATATAATGAGGAAATGGGTATTTATTAATGTTATAGAACCCAAGACAATGATTTTTAAGATTTATGTTTGTTTTTCTGTGCGTTTGTTCACGCTAATCTCAGAAACGGCTTAAACAATTTAAATTTGGCAAGTTTCGCTTAACATTTAATGTTTGTTTTATTAGGAACAATCGGTTCATAAATAAAAAAATTATATCAATTTAAAGTAGGTTGTTCGACAAAATTGATACTTGCTAAAAGAGTTATTTAATTAATTTATTTATTTATATATTTAGTTTACGAAGTTTTGTTGTTTGATCTTGTTTGTAAAATTATTATTTGTATGATGATAAAAAACACCGACTTCAAGATTTAGGATTATTCAATGTAAGTTGACAATGCTACAGGCTATAGAACCAATCATATTAAGAAATTGTGAAAGGTTATATTTTTTTTTTTGTAATATTTTATTTTACCTACATATAAATAAAAATTGAAGGCCCTGACTGTGATTTCAAAATAATCATGATTTTTTAAATGCAATATATCTATTTAGTTATTTATATGACACCAAAATATTAACAAGCTACATTAAAATTGTGTCTGTCTTTTTGTTTGCCCCGATCATCTGAACTCATTGTTATGGAATCATATTGCAAGTTAGAGGGGGCTGTGGCGCAAAATATACGCTATTTTTTATCCCAAAATTCTCGCGGTATCGAAATCAAAGAACAAAAAATTGCGTCTACCCTGAGCGCCTACTTAACGCCTACCTAAATAGACTTTTTTAAAAATATCAATAAATTAGCAAGACTTAAATTACGATTTTTTCTTAAATATTCGAATAGTGAAAGTGGACGAATATTTTTCATTTTTCTTCCATATTTGATTACAGGCTCAGATTGATCAAAAACCTTCAATGTATGAGATTTGGAACAAATTACCATCACACAAATATTTTTAAGGTTTCGTAAAAAAGATCATGGGTAAAAACGTAACCGTTACCTATACGATCACTTTGTAGTTAGCCTGTCCGTCTGTCAAGATTCTTTATATCGAGATTGCGTGACGATAAAGTTAATATTAAATTTTAAGATCTATGGTCCCTTAAAGCACTGAAAAAATTAAACTTCTAAGTCAACCCAATCACGATAGACACAAGTTCACTTTATATGAAATTTGCGTAATGAAAATCCCGGTACTTCCCGTGGACCCACAGTTATGATGTCCAAACTCACAATACAAATAAAGGAAAAAATAATTACAAACTTATATTTGTAGTCCAATTCATACAAAAGAAGTGAGTATTACCGCAAACTTAAGTTTGTCGACTATTATAAATTGTACTTCCCATTTACGTACAATCCTAAAATTGGTACAGAAGCAGTGGGCGAGTCCTACTAGCGTTTATCCTGTTCTTTTTTATTACGTTTTGTTATTGTTTATATAAGAAACTTATCATTTAAAGGGAAGTATAGCTGTACTTTCTCTAGATAAAATTGTATTTTTTATGAAAGCCCTGACATATGATTTAGCATCTTGTTGAACAAGTGTCCATTTTGCTACCTTATTCAAAATATTTGAATACTTAAAATAGAATATGTTGTTTGATTGCCTATAAATTATGAAATGTGTGAAGTTAAAAATATTATGCACCAAACTGCAATTATTTACAGAATATTACAAATACATAACTTATTTGTCTTCTAATATTAAAAAAAGGTAATAAGTTACAATTACAATTTAAGCTAGAAGTGGAAAAAGTCTAAGACTTAAAACGGAATTGTTAAAATTTTTAAAAAGCCTTATTTTACTAAATCATGGTCAAATTCAAGTAATCATTAATTTTAAGGTATTTTGAAGTCATAAAAACAAGATATTCTAAAAAAAACATATATTAAGTTTAAGTGTATGTGACACTATTATCACAGAATTAAAAAATATTCTTAAAATATATAACATCTAATCATCCCAGTTGACCTTATGGCAATCATGCCATATAAATGTGCCTTTAAGTGATTGAGGGGCCTCTAGTGCTAAATAAAGAGGAGCCTTAGCCCCGCGTTCTGGAGTAAAGTCACCCATTCCTTTAGACATATCTGATTTAACAAAACCTGGATGAACACAGTTTATTGATATATCTTTACCTTGTTTAATAAATTGCTCCTGTTGAACAAAAGTGAGAGCAGACATGGCTACTTTTGATACTTTGTAATCACCATAATGACCCGCAAATGACATATAAGACTGTTTACCATTCTTAGCAGCTTGTAAAAAGTCATCAACAAATTGCAATATCTCATCTGTAGTTAAATCATCTTTTGCCAGTACATCTAGCCAGTGTTGTTTTCTTATGTTGGAAAGCAACCCCCAATCACTGGTCATATTAATAATTCGTGCATTGTTTGATAAGAGAGGATAGAGTATTTTAGAAATTGTAAGAAGACTATAAAAATTTGTATCCATAAGCTTCTTAGCATCTTCATAGGAGGTGACACACTTATCAAAATCTAAAACACCGGCATTGTTTACGAGAATATCAATTCCGGAATGACGAGACGAAATAAAATGTGCGAATTCTTGTATGCTTGATTCGCTTGTTACGTCTAACGTATGAAATAAAGGTTTTAGGCCTAACTTTTCTAGATTTTCCACAGCTTGCCGCCCCCTTTCTTCATTTCTAGCAGTAAGATACACGGTACCAATTAGCTTTTTACATAATCCTTTAACGATTTCAAATCCTATTCCCTTATTACTACCTGTAACTACAGCTACTTTGGTTTCCATTTTATACAAAAAAAATTAAAAACAGTTTAGAATTTTCAATAAAAATAATAAAGTATAAATATTTTATTTATCAGGATTGGATGACATTTCTTATGTCAAATAATGATGTACCTTTCAAACAACTGACGGTATGAATTTGACAAGTAATTTTACACAGACTAAACAAAATATTTATCTATATGGGTTTTAAAAGTAGTATTTGAATAGGTTTTTTATTAATAAAAGATGTTTTTAATTAGGAAAAAAATATTGTATCTTTTATGAAAAAAACTATAACCATAGAAAACAACTACTGTAGTTGTAAAGGAATATGAAAAATGTAAAAAGCAAAACAACTTTATATATTCACATTTTGCTAATTATTATTATTAAAGCTTTATTTATAGACGTAACATAGAATTCCCTGTGTTACACATTCTTCAGTATATAAGCAGTATTTTTTACAATGAAATTAATTAAGACTGCATTTCATTAATTAAGATGAATATTTTAAATAAAAAAGCCCTTTACAACTTGTTATTTATCCATTAACAGATTGTTAATTTCCCTATGATAATCATATAATTATTATTCACAATTAAACTTATGATACCAACATTTATATTTTTGTTATTAAGTAGGGTGCATAAAACAGCAGTGGAGTTTTTAGGCCTACAAAATAGAACTTTAATAAGAAACGTCAAACTTCCACATCACCACACTTTGTAAAAAAGTGCACACATGTAATATCTTAAGAGCATGAATGTTTAATTTACTATCAAGAAATTATATCCTATTTACATAAAAAATCTTGTTAACTGACTCTTATCTTCTCAAACTTGTAAATGACTAAAATTTATATCTACTTTATATTTAGTCTATTTTCACAGCAGAGTAAATTTTTCTAATAAATGTATATGTTGCAAAGAATCCAATAGTTCCAGTCAAAATCCAAAACGTTAGAACCATAAGACCTAGAACAAAACAATTTTTTTAATTGCATTTCCTTCTCTTTAAATAATTGATAAATAGCATAAAATAAAAAAAAAATATAATTTATTTACTGAACATTATGAATTGTTAATTTTTTTTTCAAATCTTTTATTATTTTTTTGTATTTACCTGTGTAACCAATATATAATAATGTGGGTATGAATTCCGTAATTTCTAATTTAGTAAAAAAGTAATATATGGAATAAATTAATATATACACTGCAGAACCGCCAGAAATAATAAAGCTCTTCCACCACCAATGGTAGTCCTGAAAAATAAGATTAAAATAATACATTGACAAATTTTAATTTAGTCATTGAGGCGCATTAGAACAGCAGTTGACTGTAAACGAGATTGTTGTGAGTTCAAATCCCTACAAAGGAATGACTTATAAAACTGTAAATATAAATAAATATGCTTGAAAATATATACCTCTCCACACAATTGGAAGTATACCATCACAATAGATATCTGCGATACAGATATAACTAGTATGCAGAATACCAAAAATAAAAATCCAAAAAGATAATAAAATTGATTTTCCCATAGAGCATTAAAAATAAAAAATAGTTCTATAAAGACAGCTCCAAATGGTAGAAGTCCAGCCATCAAGATGCTGAAAAAGAAGAGATAAAATTTAAGTTAAATAATAAAATAATAAGCTTCACATTTTGACTCACAAAGCAGAGTAGGGTAGAGATTATTTAAAAGTGGAAATGTTTAAACTTACCATACAAACGTGTTCATATACCAAACTTGCTCTGGTACTTTTCTTGGTATAAAATTTGTCCGAACCGGATGCTGGAAAGGTTGTTTACGGCATCCAAAGTAGTAGCCCAGATAAACTAACGGTAAAGATATACAGAACCAAAGGCACAGTAAGGACATCATTGTAGAAAACGGAACTGCTCCACTGGAATGTTTGCCCATGATGAAGAAGTTCAAGAAGAAACATGTTCCAAATACAATAGCCGGGTAAAAGGTAGCAGTTAAAAATGCAGCTTGCTTCCATTGCTTTCCTTTCATAGTATTGTATAAGCGAGCCGAGTAATAACCAGCAATAAGACCCATAAACACATATAGGAATATAGCAGCTGTCATTAAAGCCCCACGACTAGCTGGTGATAGCATTCCCAACATTGCTATAACTGAAATAACAAGCAATTATATATTAGAGTGAATAAGAAAAAGAAGGAATATATAAAAACACTATGAAAAAGATAATAAGAGAAATTTACTGTTATGTTACAGTAAATTTCTCCTATTATCTTTTTCATTTCAACTTTAATTGTGTGTTGAATTTGAAAATATTTAATATTTAGAAAGAAACACACACACTAAGAATATTTTATATGAAGTCTGAATATTTTTACATAGCAGGAATCAAGCCCGTTAATTATTTGGTTTCTAAAATATTTTTCTGGACTATATGAAGAGGAGCAAAATTGTTACATTGAAAAAATTAAATTAAAAATCAACTTCATGCTGTATCCCGTACACAGCAGTAGTGTTATGACATTCTGCTCCCCGCGTGTTGAATGACGGAACTCAACGTCGCGCTTTGCCTCGACACCAGAGCGAGGAAAAGGAAATATATATTTTAGTAAATGTTTCATCTCCTTAAGTAGAGAGGGACGGTTACACTTTGTGCCCCTGCGCCACGACTAGCCTCAACTGTTACATTGAAGTTTAATATAATTAAAAAAACCATGAACAGTTTAACCAAATGATATGTGAGCTCACTACATTAGTTTTAGATCTCACAAAATGAGGTATAGGTGAGATCTCTGCATAAATCTGAAGGTATCTGTTTTTTAACGAAACTTATTTTTAAGAATTAAAGTTACATGATAGTATATAGTTTTTTTAAGTGATATATCAAATTAAAGCTTATTCTTTTCCCAACATTATAACACATGTGTTATAATTGTGGATAGTCACCCAATGGGCCACTATCCACAATTACAATATTTTGTTCCATAAGTAAAGTTATTTAATTTATTAAAAGTGATTGCAGCATGATTCAAGACAACCAAGGTGTACTCTATTCTACTATCAATCTTAAAAATTAGTTTCATTAAAAAAACAGACACCTGCAGATATATGCACTGGGATCTTAGACCATTAGTACGGACAAGTTTAATTATTATAGTCAATACCTTACTTTACTTTTTTTTTTGGAACAGACACGGCAAACAAGCATTCGGGTCACTTGATGGTAAGTGATCACCGCCGCCCACGACCCTGTGCAACACCAGAGCTACAGTTGCGTTGCCGGCCATTAAGGTGGGTTGGGCTCTGGAGCCCAGCATTACCTGATACGAAACGCAATGGCATAAAGCCACTACTTAACGCCGGTTTTAAATGTCGGGGGTGGTAATGATCCGGTCGAGTCTGCCCATGCGTGTTGCCATTGCTGGCGACGTGACTCTACCACACGTACTGTAGTCGCCTCTTACGACACCACCAGTACCAGAATGATCCTATTCTAGGCCGGAATCACACGGCAAACTTTAGCCCACTTGTAAATTTAATCAACAATAATAAAAATAATATGAGACTTAAATAACTATACAAAAATGTTACAGACCAACTTACAGATGGTAATGAGCGCCATTAAGAAAACTTGAATACCACTACCAATGACTGCGGCAAAGAGCATTCTTTTAGGTGGTGGTCTAAAAACATCACCATGTACTAACTTCCACCCTGTTTCTTCAATCATATCTTCAATACATTCATCAGAATTATATCTAGCAATGTCTCTTCTTAAAGTGCGTATCATAATCATTGTTAAAATGCCTAAAAATAAATAATGCAACTTAAACATTGGAATACAATAACATAGTAAAAGAAAAAAAATATAGCTTCATACTCCTGAATCTGGAAACTTAGTGTTATTTCCAGTCCCCGATTTCCGCCGAATTTTCGAGGTATTTCGTGTTGAGTGGCGAAAATGAACGACTGAATAGAACACGCGGAAATGAAAATAGTAAATGTTTCCATTTGAATTATTTACTATTTTCATTTCCGCACGTATAGTTCAATGAAATATTTCCAAGTGGGAATAGTCGCACTCTTGTGCTCCTTCGTCCCGAGGACCATAGTAACAAAAAAAATAATTAAATTTTTTTATTTAATACCTGACAGGAAAAAAAGAACAACTATAGAATTCACAATTGAAAACCAATGTATTTGTACATCGTTCATATTTAAGTATATATCCCATCTTGAAGCCCACTCAATATCTGACTCGCCCCATTCAACTGAATATGTGAAGAATAACTTTGTGCCTGTGTCCTCGTTAACAAGCTGGGGCTTATTCTCAGAAGGGAAATGACATGACCCATCCACAAATGTCAATTCATCTTTGTCCACTGAATATGTTTCTACTTCAAAACCTACTACTCTATAAGAATCCCTAAAAAAGTTCAAAAATATTTTAATGTAATTGTTTAAATTAAACAAAATATAATTAATTGAAATCCAAAACATATTTTTTTTAGCTTCCCAATTTATTCTGCATGTAGCAACAAGTGCAGTATAAACCTAGTGTTATAACATTCCTTTCTTTGTGTTTCCATCATTATTAAGTGGCAGAACTTAACTTTGCAACTTTCTATATATGTCTAAGCGAGGAAAATAATTTATTCCTTTGAGTGGCAATTGAATGCACAACTATTGTCTTTATAGTAATGCAGTAATAATTCCCACTATGCCACAATCTTAATTTCTTGTAATAATTATACATTGTTCAGATTTTAACTTACTGGCTGTGCTTGTGGTACTTAAGAAGTAATTTTAGATGGTTATTAATATATGCTTTCCCTTTAGACATAAATCCCAACCGATATCCTTGCTCAACAGTCCTCTCAGAGGTGTCAGTATTTGTTATTCTTGTAGCTACAGGTAAATTGTCCACTAATCTAAAATGTCATCAACATTATATCCATTTTAGTTAACACTGTATTAAAGGTAGATTGTAGTTAGAGGGAACCTAGTAGTAAGACACTATGTTTCCCACTGCCCAATTTTCCAGATATTGTGTGTTGAGTGCGAACAGTCAACACCACACTTGTTACCTAAGAGAATTATTTTCATTTTCCTGAGTAGTAATTTAACCTACAACCATCATGTTTACAGTAATGACAGCCTAAATATAATATTCAAATTTATTCACAATAATAATAAACTAAGATAACGTAATAACAATATAGTTTAATTTGTTTAGTTTTAAATGATAACAAAATGTTTGCAAAGTATACCAATGGTCAAAAACTTACAAATGAACAAAGTATTCATGTTCAATGCGACTAGCAACCTTTTCTGATTCTTCAACACTCCAGTTCATAGGATTGTTCTGTTCATGGCATAACAATTTGCATTTTATATTCTCTGCCATATGTACCTCATAAGGAGTATTGACAATACGGTTACCTCGTAAGACTTCACCTAAGTTTTCGGATTTGTCTAAAAAGGTTCCATTTTTTGGTATACATAGTGGCAGTGAGTAATATTCATATGGTAGTTGAGTGTGTATACTGGTCATTTTAACTGCCTTAACTTCAATTCTTTGACCTTTCTTAAATTCAACTGGTGCAACGCCTGGTACGTAGAATCCATAACTATAAATTATCAGACTCACTAATACTGTTAAAATCTGAAATATAAACTGAAAATAACAATGCTAATAAATGTAAATATTGCATTTAAAACGAAAGTAAATAGTTAATTAAAGTGATTTACTTACTGAAAACATATTGGCTAAGCAAACTTTCATTACTATCAAAATAAGAATAGCATATCCCTATTGATCATTTTGTAAAAATATTGTTGAGATCAATTATAGCAAATGCAGGTACTTAAAACATATACATAACATGTATCAATAAAAACTAAAAGACAATATTGTCAATTTCTATGAAAACTAAAATATTAGTGTGTTGCCATTTGCCGTATGTATAATATTATACTCAAAAATAGAATTGGACTGGGTTATAGTGTTTTTTTTTAAATACGGCATGTTCGGTTAATATCAAATAATAAGTTTAATTCAAGTTAAATGCAATGTATGAAGTAAAAGATTATCTAACATATCTACGCATACATATATTAGAAGATATTGCGCGTAGTTACTATATTGTAGGTACTGCAATAAAGTCCAATATTCAATCCGCTTCTGACGGCAATTGGTATTTAGTAGTGTCCGACCAAAACATGATTTTCAGCCAAAACCGAAATCTGAATCGGCATTGGTCTAAGTTGACCGAAACCGAAAATTTCTTAAAATACATAATTAAAGTAAATTAACCTGAAACAGTCATTAGAGGTGGCTATTACAAACTAGTTTTACCATATATTGCATGGTCCGTAGTTTTACCGTTTTTGAAATATAAGGCATAAAAAACTATTTTTAAGTATATTTTTCTATTCTCTGATAGATCTATGCACAATTGTAGCTTATTTTATAAGGTTACAAACTTTAAAGTCGAAACTCTCAAATAATTACGCTGCAGCTTAAAAAAAAGAATCTGTAACTTTTATTTTGTTGAAGCATATAGCATTGCTTTTTTTTGAAAATCATGAGTTGCTTACAAAAATCTTGTGTTAATTTTTTTAGATAATTTTGTCCTTTTTAATTTATTTCGTTATTCCAACTATTAATTTTAAGATATTACATAGTTAACGTCTATTTAATAAAATTCTTGTTTGTTCGATCTATTTGTCTTTTAAGAGTAAAGGAAGGATGAAATCAAACATATCAAATATATATATATTATAAATTGTATAAAAATTTTAACGTTGCAGAATTCGAACACTCGATAAGAACTTATATGATATATATGGCTTAGTGGTGAAAACGTTTAGTTAGACAGTTCAAATATTTATAATATTTATACATTTTTTAAAAATATATATCTATTCTTAGCTTGAAATAACACTTAAAAACGGTAAATATAATAACATAAGTTTTATGTTATATAATGCACATATCAAATAAATGACATAGGGCTCCCAGATTAACATCTGAAATAAGTTTTGCTTAAAAAGACAAGATTTAACCACGCTTTTATAGCTTCGGGGATGATAGGGATAACCTATCATCCCCGAAGCTATAAAAAAAATTGTTACTAAAACTCAAATTTTAAGTATTTTTAACCGACGCAACAAGTAATGCAGGCTTAGTAGTTCGATATTGTAGTAAGGTTGTTGTAGCATTAGCTTGACACCGACTTAAACTTATAAAATCTTTTTTTATTATTTTGTTTAACAAAATCAAAGTACATTATTTTATGTAAAATTCTTTTACTTTTTAGATCGTTGTTTGAAGTCGGTTTTTTTTGTTAAAAATCAATTTAGTGAAATGAGCGAAGCGAAGCTCTTGTTGATCAAAAGTGTGTCGTTGTAATGCTACTCCTCCTAGACCGTTAAACCTGAAATTTTGCAGGAACGTTGTGGACGACACGATTACCTAGCGAAGTAGTAGTTGGTGACAATTGTAATTGTAGTTTTTGAGTTAATAATCAAAATGTGTCCTAAAGAGTTAAGCTGTGAACCGTTTTGAAATTCACGTGCACAGATTGAACTATGACTAACCAAAACCAGCGCGTGCGGAAAAAAAAAGGATTTCGCAAAATTTTGCGCAACATAGCTTCGCTCAGCTTCGGCGGATCCCAGTTTACTTTTTAATTATTGTTTCAAGTTGGTTTTTTTGTTAAAATTAATTGGGGCGTAGATACTCAAATATGAAAATCTTTCCACGCAAGATTTACATGCATTTGTTATAAATAATTTTATTTTTACAATTTGGTATTAATAAACTGTTTAATTACTCGCGGACCACATTAATTAGCAGAGTGACGTCTGAAAAGTATTTAGTTACGACACGGCCGAAGGTTCACCCTTTTTAGGCCGAAACTCGCCTAACCCGAAATTGAACCTTTGGTCAGCCACTAGCATTTAGTGAAGTTAAATAAGACACATGTTTATCAGACTGAATTTATAATTTTAAAACACTAACAATGCATACTTTTATGACGAAAAGATAAACATATTAACGGCATTGTAAGAATCGTACCGTACTATTAGAGTGTTGTAAAAAAAGAGTGTAAAATATTGCAAACAGATCACAGAGTGACATACGTTATTCAATTTATATGTATTTACTCTATATTATTTATTTTATCTGTGTTCCTTCTTATCGTTTGCGTAAAAACATATCTCACTCACGTTCACTTTGAAATTGAATGATTAATTCCTATTTCCATTCCATCACCCGTTTGGCATGGAAGTATGCATTGAACGAGAACGCTTCGATTTTTGATTTTTGTTTTATTTAGTAAAGATAATGTGACAAAGTTCATTTTGTGTTACTTAACAATATTCACAGTTCTTTGCATAGGAAAACTATTGTGATTAATTATAAAAAAGTGTGTTGAAGAGAATCAACATGGTTCAGGTACCTTTAGTAATGTTTTTTATTGTCACGTTTTTTTAATTTTCAATTAATGGTTAACGAATTATTGTTCCATACGACATTTAAGCCTAATTGTTATTTACCACAAAAGTAAAATTTTCTTTTCAGGCTTCAGACGAAATGGAACAACCTGACCTGCCACAAGCTTTAAAATTATTTAAAGAAATGAACATGAATGTGCAGCAGGTACTACAATTAGTTGATAACATGTTATTACGTGTAAAAAGCGGTGAAATTTCTACGGATAAAGGTCTCAGTTTTTTGGAAATGAAATATCAAATGCTGCTTAGTTATCTAATTAATTTAACATATATTGTATTAAGAAAATGTTCAGGGGAAAAAATCGAATCAGACCCTTCCATTGACAGACTTGTTGAAATACGAACTGTATTAGAAAAAATACGTCCAATAGATTCTAAATTGAAATATCAAATTGATAAACTTGTAAAGACAGCTGTTGTTGGTACTTCGGAGGATGACCCTCAATCATATCATGCAAACCCAGACAACTTAGTAAGTAAGATCGAGGGTAGTGATGTAGATTCTAGCAATGAATCCGAAAATGGGGACACAAAAGAAAAAAATGAAAAGTCTAATATCTATGTACCTCCAAAATTGGCAGCTGTTCATTTTGATGAGAGTATTTCTAGAATTGAAAGTGAAAAGAAAAATAAAGAGAGAGCAAAAAAACAATTCCTTAATTCTAGTGTAATGAGGGAATTGCGTGAAGAGTACTCAGAGGCACCTCTAGAAATGAGTACAGGAAATCATGTAAAGCATTCAATATCTAAGTATGAGCAGGAAAAAACTGAATATGAAGAAAACTATTTAACACGTCTACCAGTTACAAAAGCTGAGAAGAATCGTCGGAAAAAACTAACAACTGTTGGTATGCTTGCAGACGAAATAACTGGCCGTAGCACAACACGCAAACATAAAATGAAATCAAAAAAAGGTAAAGGTTTCAAAAGGCGGCGTACACACTAACTTATTTTATTGTATTTTTATTTTTGTGAATTACCATTTTATACTCTTATGATAACTCACATGAAAATACATATTTTTGTTGATTTTCCATCAATAATAAGTTGGATTTAGGTAGGAATTAACATATAATAAATATAGAGTTAAATTATCTTTGACCTTTGACCTTGGATTAATAAAAAAGGAACATCTCACAAAACAAAATTTTCCTAATATTTTTTCTTGAATAAATCATTAAAACTGAGTTTAATTAAGTATTGGCACTATTAAATTTATTTTTTTAGGATTTATAAAGCTTATTTTTAGAGTTGTTCTTATAAATTGGGCACTTATCTTGATACTTTTCAGTTATTGTTGCTCATTCAATTATATTATGTTATTGGAGTGGAAACTTTTTGATTGTTTATTTTTTTCATTTTTGAAAATGTTAACGGTTATGTGATTTTTGTTTCATTATACCATGTTTGATTTAATGTTGATGTATTAAGTTCTTTTCCTATTTTAACTGTAAACTGATTTCGATTATTTGAATTCATTAAATATTAGACTTTGCTAATTCATTTTAAGGTAAAATAAATGTAATAGTATGTATCATATGAAGAAAATAGTGTTAGTGTATGAACAAGATGTTATATATTTTTTTACCATATCATGAAAATAGAATGTGAATAAATAACCCTCATGTGTTGTATGTATTTGCATGTGATTTAACTTTTTTCTTGTCCAATTAATAGCTTTTACAAAGCTTAGAAAAGGTATTAAGAGATTATTTTGAAATAAATTTAAATTACAAATATATCATTGTAATTTGACAAACTATGAAAAATACATATAATTTAAGCTAAAAGCAAGTAATACAAAATAATCAAAAGGTGAAATAGGAGAATCTAACATTACACCTCCCTTAAAACGACGCACTTTTACAACTGTTATCAAATGAAAGGTTAGAAGAGATTTTAGCATACAGGGTATTCAAGTTGACTAAGCACATGCACAGTATATTTTAGCTCTTATAATCCTATTAAAATATTAAATATTATAGTTAAGCTCTCATTTGTTACAATGTTAAATATTTATCATCATCATTATCATACTGACTATAGAAAATTGATTAATTTATATGTACATAGCATTAATGCAAAAATATGTAAGACACCTTTTGGAACTTGTTTGCTGCTTGACTAGTGAAATCGTCCAGGGAGGTGCTACATTTCTTAATTAATGTTGTACCAATTATTTTAATTTAATATTCAATACTTTGTAATATAAGCAGTGAATGCTATAGGGAGTCACAGAGATAAAGTACAATATCAAGTCAGCAAGCATTTATTTATATCAGCTTGTAATAGATTAATTTATAAAGCCTTCAGTGCAAATATCTATTTTAAATTTGCCTTACTATGTGTATTGTACTAAATGTTTAAGAAATATAATATCAAAACTAAAAAATAAATAAGGTATTTAACTGTTAAGAAGTTAACGCCCCGCGTGTTGGGTAAACAATAGAAAATTTAATTTATGTCAGTGGAGCTGAAGATTGTTTCTATGCCCATTAATTTAATAATAAATTTGTCATATTGTAATATCTAGGTTCATACATGAGATCTAATTATATTTTTGAAGCACACAAACTAAAGGTTTTTTTATATTTCATTTGTGTCATAATAGAAAATATTTAAAATTTATTTCATGAGTTGCATATAAATTAGTGTAAGATTTATTAATTAATTTTGTTTGTCAATTTATATTGTTTTTGAAGAGTTGTTTGTGGTGACTTGCAAGTTGTATATTTGGGTTAAATTCTTAAAAATGTAAACTATTACATAAAAAAATACTCGCTCATTGTAACATTTTAACTTTTTACAACTCAACTAAAATTTTACCCAATTTTCAATTACATTTTCGCAAGTTATTTTATAATGTTATTGTGTTTGATTCTTATTTTTTGTTAATTATTTTCATTTGGCTTTATTAATTTTCAAAATTAGATAATAAATGAAATTTAAGGACATCATGTTTTATTTATTATAATGTAAATCAACAGCAGGAAAATCCTGTAGACAGGAAGCAGGGTTAAAAGATTGGTAGCGAAAAAGCCTCATGTCTCTAATGTGACCGATCGGCGTGTGTGTGTCCAAACACTGGTAGTCGCCTTTCGGCGGTGCCGTCCCATGACTATGAGTTAAATCGGAACGAATTACTCTATTAAGCAACCACCGTGGTGACGCCATAGTTAACTGAAAAATAAATGATTACTATTAAAATTAAGACTAATAATACTTTCATATTCTACATATAATTCTATTAATATGATTAAATTTACCGGTTTAGCTACAGTAGCAAATGGATTTCGGTAATCGTCTTGTTGCGTGGTTAAATAGTCTATGGCACCAAACTCTGGTGGAAGTTGTGCCAAGTTTGCATTTTTCATTAACTTGTTACGCCCCGGGGTGCTGACGGGTAAAGGAAAATTTATGTCTTACACACTAATTAAAGTACATTCAAAATGGGCATGATAAATTTCTAGTTATAGACATATCTGCTTGCTAGATTCTATTATTGATTAACTTACTCCGTACATGGATAAGAAGTAAAGTTTACTAGTGGCTTAAATTCATATGTAGGATCAGTTTGTGTGAAAATTTGCTCAAGCATAGCACTAGTTTCGGTTTGTCCCACATTTTGATTTTGGTCACCCCAACGTACATAGGTACTTAAGTGGTTGCTTAGTTGATCGCGATAAACGTAATTGTCTCTCTTCTCGATATGATTCTGGAAGTCCCAGTTTTCAACTTTCACTTTTGGGCCATAAGAATTTCTCGAAAATAGGATTTGTCGTGGTTTTTTCGCCATGGGATTTTTCGTCCTCATTTTTCAAAATGTATATATATATATAAGAATTTCTAAAAAAATATTTTTAAGCGTCGACGCCTATCTTTTAAATAAGATGTCAATTTTGTTAGCACACTGGTTTTGTAATTTGATGTCACTTGCGAATTAAGTATATATCATTTTTATAGTACCTATATATTTTCAAAAAATTACATGGCAGGAAGGAGGAGGTTTATTTCTAGGTGTTTAAATACTTTAGTATTCGTTTTATGTTTCTCGTCATTATTTTTTTTAGTGTGGGTAGGAAAAGGGCCTCCCCCTTTTCCTACATATGGAGATAAGAGATTATAAAAAATAAATAAGAAATAATTTTTTTAGCTTTACACGGTATTCCGCACATAGCAAGGTAGGGCAGTGCATTCCTTCAAGTGAGAATAGAACCCACGAACGTCGCGCTTATAGTTTCACGCTTGTGCCTCTGTGCCACGACGTCCTCGAAAGAAATACATTTATTAATTAAAAATAGTTATTATAACTCTTTCATATTTAATTATCATTCAATTTTAATATGGAGATTTCATCAAGTTTTCTTTTGCCTTGATGAAATCAATATATTAGGACACAATCGATTTTGAAGACCAAACCATTTGAAGTAAAACTACAGATGTTGAATATTTAAGATTTCTTACTTTTGTAAGCTCGCCAATAAATCCTCCACAATAAGCAGCTATTGTTAAGTAATATGAACTATAAATTACATGCAAATTAATTAAGGAGGTAGTAACGAGTCCAAAATAAAACAATTTGTATTATTTAGAACTATTGTTTATTATATTTTCGTGCAGTTTGAGTTTCTACTATATTTGTCAAAAGAGTTTTTTCTTCTATTCGCATATTATCGTCCGCAATACGTATACTTTCTTCTACGCATGTAATAAATATTTGATAAAATTCAAAAAACGTAATTTCTATATTTAAATCCATTATGTGGTTACTATTGTATATTTGAGGGAAGATTATTGAGAATATCTTTAGAATTGTCCCAGTAGGTAAATTGCTTATGTTAAAAAGTTTGAAATTAGACCTTAATTCAAATACCATATTTTCCGTTGGGTAGTCTGTAATATGGTTAACGTTTGTTAAAATAAAATAAGAAAAATAAAATATTATATTATTACGTCAAACTAGATTTTTTTTTTATGGAAAAGACACGGCAAACGAGCGTGCGGGTCACCTGAT
>DWAP01001217.1:0-16590 GCA_018230625.1 Heliconius eleuchia
TATTTACTTAAATTTATATTTCCATTTCTTCGCTCTGGTGTCGAGGACAAACGCGACGTTGTGTTCTGCCACTTAACACGCAATGTCTCCAGAATTCGGCAGAAAGTGGAGAACGGAGTGTCTTTCACTATGTTCCCTCTGCCTACCCTGCTGTGTGCGGGATACAGCGTGGAGCTGATTATTTTATTAAAATGTCTCCGATTGTAATGAAATTTTCTTTGTTGTAATAGCTTTGGCTATATTTAATTTTGAAGACCTGATGTCGAACCGTAATGGTGTAGTTTTGATAGTGATAGTATAGTTAGTTCATCAGTTATAGGTACTGTACTTTAGTTAAGTATAAGAAATATTGAAATGCATCCAAGTAAAAGTTTTTCAGCGTGATCGACATTTTTTTTATCTATTAATATAATTGAAAATCTGGAACATCTGATGAAGAAGCATAATAGTCCAGGTAAATTATAAGAAATAATAAAATTCCACACTAGCAAAAGCTATACAGCAGGTATGATGGACAATTTTAATATATATATAGGTAGTAGGTAGGTAGGTTACCTACTGGGTACTACAACAACAGGGTAATAAAACAGTTAAAAAGTGTAAACAGTTAAAAATATAAAATAGTAATAGAACTGGAATATATGATTCGTTAATTTTTGGCCAGTCTATTTATACACGCACATCTTCTGAACTACTGGACGGATTTGAATTAAACTTTATTTGCTGTATAGCCATTAGGTCGGCGCAGAATCTAGGCTATATTTGATTTTGAAGATTTCCACACCTGATATACCTGAGCCGTAGTGGTACAGCGAAACTATAAGAATTAATTAAATGCGTCCTTAACCAAAAAATTCTAATGCGGTGACTATTTCTTATTGATATATAAAAGTTTAAGATCTGGAACACCTGATGAACAATCATAATAGTATAGAAAAACTATAAGCAAAAATGAAATGCCGCCTTAGCATAAGTTATTAAACATGATACACTTTTTAAATTGACATATAAAGATCGAAGACCAAGAACATCATCATAACCATAACAATCCAGCTAAAGTATAAGAAATGATGAAAAATAACTTTATCAATATTAAAATAATCTTCAACAACTGTCAGGATATAGAGAGAAAAAAAAAGTGTTACTAATCTCTCCTCTCTGCTCTTCCCGCTCTTTCTAAGGCTGAGTGGCGCTGCGAGTAATTTTAGAATATTCTAATAATTCCTAATAAATCATAACAATGCCAATAATTATTACGTATTATAATTATAATTATTATTATTATAATTATTATTTACTGCATACAAAATAAGCGAACGATAATCTCGCTGCATTAATTAAACGGACTGACTAAATATCACGGAATTTCACCACTCTAGTACAATGTTCGGACAGATTATAATTAATCACAACATCAAATATGACATGTCATGTTATAATGAATAATTATCTGTCAGAAGATTGTATGGTTAAATGATAAAATTCGCGATATGTAGTCAGATTATTATTACTGCAATATATAATGTTATATTATTGAGATCAGTCGTGGCGCAGGACCACAAGTGTGCGACTGTAAGCGCGGCTGGTTGTGGGTTCGATCCCTTAGTATAACTTATACTTTCATTTCTTCGCTCTGGTGTCGAGGCAAAGCGCGGCACTCAACATGCAATGCCTTTAGAATTCGGCGGAAGGTGGGGAACGGAGTGTTTTAACACTAGTTTCCCTCTGCCAAACCTGGTGTGTGCAGGATACAGCGTGAAGCTGTTTTTATATAATATTAGGACTTACCGCTAGTGTTCCAATGGGCTCGGTCTGCTTTTATTTCGCCACGGAGGCATTTCTCCACGTACGTTAGCGGGTCGTAGTCAGCGTCAAGTACCTTAAGAAAAAGTTTTTATTTAAAGAAATTTCCAATTTTGTAGTCGTAGCTATGTATTATTATTAATTAAGTATTTAATTTAAGTATATATGGCAACAAATCAATCATAGCCACTTTAATGTACCTATATTAGGAATTATTATATAGAAAAGAATAATGTGTATTATTTAACTAAGGCCAGTCGTGAGGAGCAGAAGCGTGGGACTGTAAACGCGACGGGTTGTGGGATCGATTCTCACCCAAGGTGAGTAATTCACACGTGTAATTCGCAGTCAATTCCTCTAGAAATCGTCGGAAAATGGGAAACGGAAGTGTCTTAATAGAAACGGAGTTCCTTGGCCCTACCTTCTCAGGTTCCCTCTAATTACCCTGCTATGTGAGGGTTACAGCCTTACAACTAAAATATACCTCTTACCTCTCTAAGAAGTGCAATGTAGGCTATAGCGAGCCGGAGCGTGTCGATTTTACTCAGACGTTTCTCGTAGGGAAATGTCGGTACGTGGACACGCAACTCGTCGAACGCCGAGTTTATACTGCTAAAGTTAGAACGTCATACACACGTTATAGTAAAGATGCAAAAACTATATGTATTACACATCGTATAAAGGATAATACGGAATTCAGGAGAATAATATTTGGATATAAAAAAATAAGGCAAGGCTACAGATTAAAATAAGATCAGTAGTGGCGCAGGGGCACAAACGTATGACTCTAAACGCGACAGGTTGTGGATGCGAATACTACTCGAGGAAATAAAATATTTAATAGTTTCTTTTTCTTGCTGTGGTGTCAAGTCAAGGCGCGGCGTTGAATTCCGCCAATCAACACGCAATACCTCCAAAATTTTACGGAGAATGGGGAACAGAAGTGTCTTAATCGGAATAGAGTCTCTTAACACTAGGTTTCAAGGTTCCCTGTGTCTACCCTGCTATGTGCGGGATAAGGCGTGAAACTGAAAACAAGATTTGTATGAAAAAAAGTAAATGCTTAATTAGCTTCTATGACTGGATTTATAATTGAATTATATTGATTTATCTTCACAAATTAATCATTTTGAACAAATTAGAAGACGCTAAGAAAAAAATATCGTATAACAAAATTGAGTAGATATTCATTACTTTGCAAGCAATCGTTAATTTAAATAGCATGTCTAACAAATACATCCATTAATAACAATTTCTTTAAAACTAAATTTAAAACAATTCGTAGCTTCATTATTTAGTAAAACAAAATTTTATTAAATTTAACGCAACGCCTCTTTGTCAAAATTGGAACGAGTAAAAAAAGTCTCTTGTGATAAAATTTAGTAAAATGATTTTTGAAACTTTTTACGTTGAAATATTAGCGCAGCTTTTGTCAAGCTTGCTTTGTAATATTTTTATTTGTTTTTCAGTCACAACCGGGGACACATTGACGTGATACCACGTCCAATATTGACCACTATGGATTTATAATGGTTTTTATTGAAGTCGAACGAATTTTGTATAAAAACTAATATTTAACATCACTATTAAGTATTACTATATTAATAATATTATTAAGAGGTTTAAAATGTTTAAATATAATAATTGGCCCAGGTAATTGCTGGTCCTAGCTGGTCCTAGTTAATTAAATGAAAAAGTAATTTTCACTTTGAAAACCTATGGAATTTAATATGAAACACATATAAAGAAAATTATTTAATTTCTCTACACACGGAGGCAAATGAACGTGGTACCCATTGGGTCCGGACCTCAGCATCCGTCGTCGTTCGCGTACGTTAGCAGCGGCGCGCTGCACGCGGTACGGGGACCCTCCGCATTGGTAATCTGGCTCTACCGACGACTCCAGCAAAGCATCTACGAGCGAAAAAACACTTTTTTAAGTTACTTTATCAGCAATTTTTACATATTATTTAAGTGAATTTATTTATGTATTTAATTTTGCGCAACTAAATTGGTTATATATAAAATCAAATAGATATTATTTGTAATATTTATCTTTTTTGAAAATTTTAACTGTAAAGAATATTCGAATGTCTTATAGTAAAGACCACACTAGCAACATAATTAATTGATTAATTTCTCTAAGGTACATATATCTATATGTACTTTAGAGTTAAAAAGCATATTTTGTAGGTACATTACATAAGTGACCTACAAAATATTTACAGTTGATAATCAGATTGAGCATTAGATCAGCCTTCGTATTATAAGCTATATTTTTTTTTAAATATAAGACCATTTATTGAAATAAAAAACATATACAATATACAATTATAAATGTAGACGAAAAGGGTTCGTATTATTTTGGTCGGCACACATTTGACAGCAAGGGTTAATTGCTAATACTTTACTACCTTCGCTAAAGTCAATTATTACGTAACTAATATAAAGCATCTTTCGCATACCCAAGTTAATTAAAAGATAAATAAAATAAAATACAATAAAAGAAAAGATACTCATATGCTTGCTATATTTTCTCTTTTCGTAGTACAATGTTCATTTACCTGTGTGTAATTGCCTGGAGTGCTGGTGTACGTAAGCAGCGAGCGGTAATTGTAATCTAGTTCTTGCTGCTGCATACACGCACGAGGGTAGCTCCGGTGTTAGAGATGCGCCTTCCTCGTCCGACCCGTCGGCGTACGCGAACTTCAAACCAGAGTAATCCAATCGACGGCTTTCACTAAAATATTTGTAAAATTTATTTTAAATATCTATCATAGTAAAAATGTACTTTGTTTTATGTGTTTTCAAAAAATTTACACTTGTGACGGAATAAAAAAAAATTACCTCAAAGGCGGCGACGTAGACGAGTCGGCAACCTGAGTTCTAGCTCCGGACATTTTAGTATTTGGAATAGCAATGTTGTTATTGTACCGCCACTTATCGGTTATAAGGAAGACTGACAGTTTACCGGGTAAGACAAATAATTTTATACCACAAGGGGTGGCCATTTTGTGAAAATTTAATCTAAGGGTGTATAGCGCAATCTCTGCACTGAATGCTGTATTTTCAGGAGTGTAAGGTTCGTTTTGCGGGGGCGGCGTGCGTGCTTGCTTTATAGACCCTGTCGGTTGGGCGGGGCTTCCCAATATTAGGGCGGTTAGGGGATGGTCTCGACGGATATTTGGCAAAGAGTGCCAAGTGTTAATTTCTTTTATTTGAAAATAGATACGTTAAAGATTGGCTCAAGAGTATGGTTTTTTTTTTAGTTTAACAAATGTTAGTATTGCACATGTAATAAAATTATTCACATAATATTCATACAGTATGCATACGTACATACCTTAAAACTCGAAAAGATTATTTATCTCTATTTATCTAAAGTATTGTGTATACTTAGTCTGGCCGTCAATACTGATAGAATAAAAAAATATTACTTTTGAATTTGGAATCTGTCATTTGTATAATATTGTACAATTTTTTTTTTATTTTCGCGCCAGTATATTGTAAAATATTTACTGATATTACAATGGAGTAGGGTGATAAAGAGAACCGCTGTGATTTCATTACGTAAAGTAGATTTTTGTGTTCCGAGCTACTGATAGGTACAATGAAACATTCTCTGTTTGTGACAGAAAAATATCTGGCCGCCCGCGTAGTCGAGTCTTTACGATGAAGGCGATCATAGCAGTAATGGGAAAGAATTCGAAGAAATCCTGGCCGAATGCAAAATATTTTATCTCGAGAGACGAACATAGTCCCGATAACTATGTAGCGTATTTTAAAAGATGAATTGCAGAGCCCATAAGAGAAACATGGGCCATTTCTTAACTGATAATTTAAAAAGGATATTTTAGTATACTAATGTAATTAAGCACCTTATTAAACACCATGTTCAATAACGAAAAATGATATTTTCAACAAGATCCGACGCCTTGGTTCATAAAGCTCAATCCTGGGTGAATCTTGGTTAGTAACGAACGTTCCGGACTTAATCAAAGTTGAAAACTAGTCATCGTCTAGCTCTAATCTGAAACCACTAGATGTTGTTTTATCATCTTGCTCTAAATGCCGTGATAATTTGGAGTTCTTTAGAACAATCCGTGCAAATTCTTCACTCACAATAGTGAGTGAAGATTTTGCAATAGAAAGAGTGCGTGCGGCTATTGATAACTCAACATCTAAAAGACTGTATTCCAGCCAATAGAGAGACTTTGAATACGCTTTATATATTTTTGATGGTTTTATATTAATGTATTAAACTGTCATACTGTAATAGTAATAAATGTTACGTACAATAAAAAAAAGTGTTACTTTGTAACAAACAATATTTATGGCAAGAATAAGTATAATGATTGTCGCTGGTTGGTGGTGGTTTCAAGGAAATTGTTTACCATCATTCTAAACACAGTACAATTCCAGATTTGCGTTGCCTGTCAGTCACTTATTGTATAACTGAAAAGTTTTATATATTTTTCTTTCAGTTTCACGTTCTGTATAGTAGGGTTGGCAGAGGGAACCTAGACTTAAGACAATCCGTTCCCTAGTTCCCGCCGAGTTTTTCATGATATTGTGTGTTAAATGGCGAAAATCAACGCCGCGCTTTTGCCTAGATACCAACCAGAGCGTAGAAACAAAAATATAAAAAAAACAAAAATATAAATTTTATTCTCCCGAGCGGCAATCGAACTGACAACCGTCGCGTTACCAATTATTTATATATAAAACAGTTGTAAACAAGTTGCTTTATACGTAATTTTTTTATATTTTATCGAACGACGTTTTGTCTGTAGCCGAAATGGGTAGCCGGGCGGATCGATGCAATGTCTCCCTCTCATTGGTGGAGATGGCGAGTGTACTTGACAGAGGACATAAAACGCACACCCGACTCTCAAATAGTTGTGAATGTCACAACCAGCCTGGAATCTACAATATTTTTGTTATTCTAATATATATGTATGTAAGTATGTTTTTTCTTTTTTGCTGCTTAAAGCTGAATGACAAATATATATTTATCGAAAAAAAATATATACCCCTTTGTTGTTACGGTATATTGAGTAGTATTCTAGTTGCTGCACTTTGTCCTTAACGATTCAAAGATATCTAAAAAGGAATGATAGGTGAATTCGCAAAACATAACTAATATATACTACTACATTGCGAATTGTGATGTTATTTTACTTTGAGTTTGTGTTACGAGTTTAATCATTTGTATCATTTGCAAATAAATATACTAAAGCATTTGGTAGCATAGTACCTACTATGTATTATATATTTTATATATATATTTTACTATACTATACTTTAGATGAAAATGTAAAAGAACTAAATAACATGTCCCATATATTAAAAATAGAGAAAAATACCATTTCTATTCAAGTGCACTATTTGGGTCACTACCTATACAATAATATTTAAGATCCAGATTTTTACAAAATTGTACGATCTATATAATGTAATTTGATTTTATGAAATAGCTAAAAAATATTACAAATCAATTTAAATTTAACATAATCTATAGAACGTAATACTTCCCAATTTGTAGATTAGCGAGTCTTACCAGGTTATAGGTTAGTATTTACTTTCATTTTCACTTTATATCACAAAAGGACATTAAAGTCACTTTCAAGTTACTTTCAGAATCTTGTGAGCGACAAGGCATTTTAATTGAGCCTTTATTCTTCTACGTAAACACTTTTTTGACTTCACGCTGCATCCCGCACATAGCAGGGTAGACAGAGAGGTTTAAAATAAACCTAATGTTAAGACATTCCGTCCTGGCGAATTCTAGAGGCATTGCGTGTAGAGTGGCGGTTTGCCAATGCGAGGAATTGAAGATATTCAATATTTTATTACTGGAAGTGGAAATCAAACCCACAACTTGTCGTGCTTATAATCCCACGCTTAGTTCATTAAATAATAAATAAATACTTTTAAATATTATCACAAATAAAAGCAAGTAATGGCTGTAAATGTGTTGCACATTTTGCTACAATAAAAACTTTTCTCTCTGAGGCCAGACATTAAAGCGATTATATTCAAAGTGTTCTCTTTTCAAAGAGTGAGTTTCAGTTTATTTCCCTTATTAACATAAATTGTTTTATATTTCTTTATATTTTTTACTTCATTTCTAACTTTATCATAAGTTACCTACATTTTCAAATAATTATCGCATCGTAATATGGATTTCTTGAAGAAAATTATTGGAGACTAAATCGTCGTTTGTTTCATTTTTAATGTTGATATATTATATATTAGCCTGTGCTAAAATATATAAAAAAAAGTAATAACATATGATTTAGTGTGGGCACTAAGGTGTCTACTACTTTAATACATTTCGCACTGTGTAGAACTTCTCATGGAATTAATTATTATCAACTGCATCTATAAATTAGAGAGTTTCTAAGTACAAACAAGTAATATCCGAGGACTATAATTTGGTGCTAATTTTTAGTCGGGAGTTTGGCCCTAGTCGACCCTGTAATTGATTTGTCGCGGCGAGGAACAAACTGCGTCCTGCGAGTGGCGGCCACGCGGCCTCCACGCGACATGCCACGCCCTACGCAATTTGGCCTGCGACCCTTCAGATCCTGGCTTATTATATAGGTCATGTCATTTCACAGATCATAACATGATTTATCTATATGAAGAAAAAATCTATTTACTTTATTGTATTAAGACAGATACGAGTACTTCCATATTAATTAAATTAGCAGACACACCTAATGACAGACTCGAAATAAGAATCATAATTATTTACTCATATTATATTATATTAGTAACATCACATTCAATTTTCTAGAAAAACGATCGTGCCACGGCATTTGAAAAAGTACACAAAGCTAGAAAAAAAGATCTAAAACAAAACAATCATGTGGCCAAAACGCAAAATCAATTAAATTTTCACATGAACATTATTTTAATCCGAAAATCAAAGCGGAAACCGCGAGTATATCTTTAGAAACGAGCTCTAGTTAATTTATTTATTTGTGTGCATATGCTCGGTGGAGATTATCCCGAGAGCCCGTGGGTCAGCTGCGGCACGTGGCACCAACGGCACCCGCGGCACCCACGGCACCGGGGGCCCCGGCGGCACCCGCGGCCACGTGGCAGCCCGTGCAAGGAACATGTAGCGACGCCTTCCTTCACAATTCTGAGCACCACTTAATTAAACCGTGTCGTGCACTTCCACAACAGAGTTTGTGATTGTCACGCTCGACTCTGCTCTGGTTCGCAAACACGCTTAACAGGGTTGGTTATGTTTTTACGGTTTTGAAATGCGTGGTTTATTTAGGTACATATGCTTAGATGGATGTGAAAAATTAAATTACTTTTTGTTTTTTATTGATGTTTTTTTTCGTTGTGATTTTTGTGATTATGAGTTCTTTTATTTCTAATATGTTTTTTTAAAATTTTTAATTGTTTGTAAATGGTGTTTTAAAAAAATAAAAGTTAAAACTATTTAAAACCTAACCTAGTTAAAACTATTTAGTTGAAGTTATTGGAAAATTTAACACCGATAGTATGATGTGATTTTTATCGATAGATGTAATGATAAAAAGTAAATATGTGAATCTAAGGAAAAGATAAATATTAAAAATATCACAACTGCAGCGTCATAATTACACAAAATCGCTATCTACTTGTAATTTTCCTATCCAGTGTCTACTGGTAAACCAGTATTATTTTCTAAAAAAAAAATGAGAATCTCAAATGATTTTCAAAACATAAAATCACTGTCAATGGCCCGGAAACCAAATAGGTCCCTTTATTTGAACACCCTAACCCGTATTTGTCTGTCTGTTTGTTGTATTTAAGCACTTATTATACGCAATTATTAACAAGTCGTCTGCAGCCTAGCAAACTGTGCTGTGACTCTCAAACTTGCTTGTTTTTTTTTGTTTAATAACTTCGAAATATTCCTACGTGTATAATAATTTTTATTTATAAACTACTAAAACCCCTATAAAGTATTGGATAGTAAAAGTTATAACACATATATAGTTAAGTATATATTTATAGTCTATATTATTGCATATGGTATCACCTTAAAAGGCTATAAGAAAATAGAGAATTAAGAAAACTGTTACTTTATGATTGGTTTAATGTAATTACCATAAGTAAATCTTCTTTAAAAAAAAAAAAAAAATTAATGGTTTAAACAAAATTGAGAATCTGTTGCAATTGCCAGCAAAGTTTGACAAGCGTTCCCACCCCAATTGAAAATAAATCGGAGCACGGAGGGTTAGCCGCGGTCGCATCGCGTCCCTAGTGAGTAGTGCAGTACTCAGCTCCTATGGGAACAACACACAAATTATCCACAACTAATTGTCTAATGTGTTCACGCCATTTAACTAAACAGATTGGACATTTCGAGTGCGGTTTATGTAACGTCAATGTCATTTAAGTAGTATAAAGCGTTGGCAACTTTGTAGGCTAAGACTACAGTTCATTATTGTACGTCAATTTTAATACTGTCATTTAATGAAATAAACTCGTTTTTTTTTTAAACATATCTTTATTTTTTTTATTTAAAATAATAATTTACATAATTTATTTAAGCGTAACTATCATTATAAAATGTTTATACTAGTTATTTCTTTGTTGAATCGTTGGTTTTTCTGGTGAGTTTATTTCTTCCACAGCTAGTTCCTCAGTGCTTGATTTCAGCTCGACATATTTATATCTGAAGGCCATGGTTGTAAATATTAACATGTCTAGTATCATTAAGCCCGCGAACAGGAAAAATTCCTTCCACTAAAACAAGCAATTATACGTTTACACAATATAATAATACATTACATAAAGCTTTACTATATTAAATTGAATTGAATATATTTGCGAAAAAAATTGTATAGAACAGTTTGAAATAACTAATGGAATCGTCCAATTTGGACGAATTTAAATGAAACTTTTTTGTTGTGTAGGTATTATATTAGGTTTGGGCAGAACTTAGGCTATATTTGGTTTCGAAGACTGCCACACCTAATGCAGAATAGTAGTAGTCCACCTAAACTGTAATAAATAATTAATCGTGATGACTATTTTCCATTGACATATAAAAAAATTAAGATACATCTGTTGAACAACCGTAACAGTCTAGCTAAACTACGAAATCATGAGAAGCCGTCTTAACAAAAATTTGTTAACCGTGATGAGAATTTTTCATTGCCATATAAAAATGAATAAATCTGAGTCATCGGATTAATAATAGTTCAGCTAAATTATAAAAAATAATATAATACCGCCATAGCAAAAATTGTACAGAATGGTGTGCAATTTTTAATTGATAATTTTTGTTGACTAATAAAAATTACATATAAATAAAATTGATGTAAATACTATTATTAAAAAAATATAATTTAAGTTTTAATTTAGTTCTTTAGTTAACCATATCAATATATTTGCAGTTTCTTTTAAAAACCAAATTATAAGGTTTCAATCTACATGAATTTTTATACTGGATACAAATGGTATCCTTAGTAATGAATAAATAAATAAATATTGTCTATTCTTTTACAAAACATATAAAATTTTTCATTTAACATAAATTTATTATTTTATATTATGTAACTTACTTGAGCATCCAAAAAGTTTCCTTCAACAATTAAGACTACAATAAGGTTGCCGAAAGCAACCGTAAGCAACCAAACTGATTGTAGAACAGATTTCATGGTGGCAGGTGCCTGAGTGAAGGAAAATTCAAGGCCCGTCACGGAAAACATCACTTCGCCCATAGTCATCACGACGTATTGTGGTATGAGCCACAATATGTGTACGCTATTTGGAGGTGTGATAGTTACTGCTTCGGCTTTCTGTAATATTTGATAGATATTATCTATAAAATATATATTTTTAATATAGATATAATACGTAATTGAAACAAACGTACATAAGTCCTGTTACTTGATTCGTATATCATTACAGTATACACAGCCCCAGCTTTAAATTCAAAGTTTGACAAAACCGGAACATCGTCAACGTTAACAGTGTAAGTTCCTTTTTCTATTGACTTCTGTGACCTGTCTTCACTGCTTATAATAATATTTGTTTTATTCTTATTTTTTTGCATATGTATCGTTACGGATGCATTCACATTTGTTAGAAATCTGAAAATAGACAAGACTCGTATAAAATAAAGTGCACAACAAGTTTGCTTTGGGACATAAAAAATCTGATAGAAAATGAGAAGAAAATATAACACGATTTTATTGACAATTAAAGTGAACGTAAACATAGAATGTATTTCACTCAGTTCAATTCAGTAAGCGATAAGAATGTTAATAAAAATGTTACAAATTAAAATTTACGGTATTTTAGCTGTAGTGTCAATGTCCAATTCATTTAAAGTGAAAGTTAAAGTTGAGAATGGCATCATTTTAGGTCTCAAAGAAACAACAGTTTTTGAAGACAAAACCTTTAATGCATTTTATCGGGTACCGTACGCTCAAGCTCCGATTGGTGAGTTAAGATTTAAAGATCCAATACCACTTACAAAATGGGCTCGAATATTAGACGCAACTAAAGAATATAACGGAGCTTGTGCCCAAGATCATATTGTACACAAACATGGAGTGTACGGATCTGAAAATTGTTTATACTTAAATATTTACACACCATATATACCTAAAGATAAAAGTGAAAATTTGAAAGCAGTTATTATTTGGATACACGGGTACGCTTTCACTTCTAGCTTCAGCCACATATATGGGCCAGATTTTTTTATTGATAATGAAGTTGTTGTTATAACATTGACACACAGAATAGGACCTTTTGGCTTTTTAAAGTTAAATGAAACCGATAGTAATGCAAATATGGGAATTAAAGATATCGTTATGGCACTTAAGTGGATAAGGAGAAATATAGGTCAATTCGGTGGAGATAAAAGAAAGATAACGTTAATGGCATGTGGCTCGGCCAGCACCTACGTTTCTTTACTATACGCAACTAAATATAAAAAAATATTTTCTAAATTAATTTTACACAGCGGTTCTATTTATTCGCCTTCATTATTTCAAGGTGATATGTTAGTTGAAAAACAGAGACTCGGGCAGAAGTTAAAAAAAACTGGGTATAAAGATATTGCAACTGCTCCCACCGAAGATATTATACGAGCATCACGAAAAATATATAGTAAAGAAGAAATTATTAATATTCAACGACCATTAATTCCTTTTATGCCAATACAGGAAAAGAAATCAACTAATTCATTATTAACTATGGATGCAAGCGAAATACATAACAGTATTAAAAACTATATTGAAATACCTATACTCTCTGGATTTACGAGTCAAGAAAGTATAACTGAGCTAATACCGTTCATTCATAATCCACAGTATTTAGAATTGCTACACTCATTTTTCAAGTATATGGTACCGTTTTCCAATAAATGTTATTACCAAAACTCAACTTTAACTTATAGATTAATATCAAATAAAATAAAAGAGCAATATTTTCAAAAAGACAAAGAAAATAAAATACAGAATCTTTTAATATTTGTATCAGATCTTTATAAATATCCAATATATAAATTTCTAAAAATAAGAGCGTCAACAGGAAATAAAATATTTGCTTATAAATTTAATTACATCGGGAAATTCAACGCAGCCAAGGCGATATCACTTGGTGGTACAAATGTAAGAATTAAAGGTGCAGCACAGGGGGATGAGTTATGCTACATATTCAAGTGTAATCCACTTTGGGAATATTATGTAAAAGTGAAACATAATAAAACCGATAAAGACAGAACATTTATTAAGCAAATATCGCAAATGTGGGCAAATTTCGCAAAATTTGGCGATCCGACACCGTTTCACAATTTTGGCAATACAACATGGTTACAAATGTCTGCCAAGAATGATAATATATTTCACTTTGATAAAGAAAATACGTTGAGAAAATCTAAACCGGAGCAAAAAATGTTTAAATTTTGGAATCAATTATATAAGAAATATTATTCAAATATTAATTGTAATTCGATAAAAGACGAATTATAAGTATACACAAAAAAAAAATAATTACCTGACATTAACACCATCAATAGCTTTATTATTGTTATCAATGAAACTGTAAATTTCTTTATTAGTAATAAAATAAGAATTTGCAGTTTTTTCCTTTAAATTAAAGATGGCATTGAACTTTAAATCTTCGCATGTACCGTTTGGTACTCCTTGTAGAGAGTATGGTAACTGTACTATCTGATGTGCTTCAATATTTAATTTTTCATAGATTCCTAAAGGTCCAATCATAAATTGGTCTGTAGTATTTAACGAAGGAGGCACATTTAAAGTGAAATTACAATCATATCCATTATATATTCTCAGTTGCGCTAAGCCATCTGTTACTGGAGTACCATAAGTCGGCTGCAAAATGAACACATCTCATATATTTTCATAAGATTAAAGACCTTAGAAATTGTAAAATCTGATATTCTTTTTGTACTTTAATTCAATAATTGGACTTACCAAAAGATTTAATTCAACAATCCCTGATATAATAAAAGCAAAAGCGGCCAGGATTCCTCCCCAGATCATCTTGTGTAATGGTTTTTTGATAAGTTTGCACCACGTCAGAAATGGATATATTGCCTAAAAACCAATACACTTCTAATTAATATCAATAAGGAGACTATAAACTAATAGAAAATAATTAAGAAATACTTGCCACTTCAAAAAGAGGAATAAAGATGAGAATTAATAAAGGATTTAAGACTTGCATTTGGTCTGCTTTTAGAGTCCAACTACCGATATCTTGTTCCATTCTATCAGCTTGAAATGTCCATCGCGAACCCTAAAAAAATCACAATTGAATATATTGTCAAGTTTGAAAATAACTGTTATTATCAATATTTTTTGCAACAAATTTTATTTTTTTTTAACTATAATTATTAATAACACTAATAAATAAAATAAATAATAAATAATACAGTTTATTAACGTATACCAAGACAACAAGAAAAAAAATCTCTTAAACATCTTATACATTTTAAGTTATAATATAGAAAACGAGCTTGAACGAGTCAGATGCCAACAATGATTCAGGAACTGTCAAACGCAGACTCGTTCATTGAAACGCGTTGACTGTGAAAATTGTTTGGGCTTGCAGATGAAATAATAATCTCATATCAGTCGTTTATTTATATTATTATTGAAATATATTTCGAAACATTACTATACTATTTTAATATACCATTTTCAACGACGTAAATTACTCGCAGCCGATTCTAGAAAATGTTGAAATTAATATTAATTTTCCTTAGAAAAACTAAACTAGCTTCACGCTTTATCCCTAGCGGGGTAGTGAGAGAGAACGCAGCGCCAAACGCTACGGTCTCTGCATACCCCTTTCGCCTCGTGCAACATGTCACTTTCTTTAATTGTCATTATTCAAAATTTTTGAATTACTACTATCTACTCGTATAAATACTTATACTAACACTGTACCTCGTCGCTGTCTATAAGTCATAAAATATATATGATAATTTTATTATTGGGTACATTCGTTAATGTAAAAGGACGCAAAAAACGATTTTTTAATTTTTGTCTTTCTGTGCGTTTGTTAAAGCTAATCTCAGAAACTGCTGAACCAACTTAAATTCAGTTTTCATTGTTGTAATTTCCCTTAACAGTTAGTGTTTGTTTTATGTGAGTCTGCATACGACAATATTGTTACAAAAAAACTGTTTTATTAAATTAGCTGAAATTTTAGTTATCAAATTATGGGAATTGTCTTTAAAATGATAATGTTATTAGATCACGAAATTAATTAGGATTAGAAAATAAATAATTGTGTAGTACTAGCGGGCAAAGGCGTGAGCGGGTCACAAGTAAGTCAATATGGTCATTTTGTTATACAAAAGTATCAATTTCTTTATGGTCCAAGGACGGGATAATTTTGGTTTTGAGTCGCTGATTAAAGTATCAATATTAAAGATTTCCAATATGCAATGACAAAAAAGATCGAGTAATGGACATTTTAACAAAGATTTCTCTTTTTTAAAAAAAATATATTAGTTGAATATTCTTGTTCAGTTCTTAACTTAATTCGTTCATTGCCAGAGAATAATAATTATTGTTTAATACGTGTAATTCAGACCATCCAACCCTTTGAATAAATCTAAAATAACTCTATGATACATATTGTAAAATAATAATTTTATAGTAACAATCAAAAATCTTTGGAAATATTCATCCTACTGCAAGACAGATTATGTTTTTTGTGTATCTTGTTCATCATTTATTAGTTATATTAGTATAGAAACATTTATTTTTTAGCGTTCCCTACTTTTCGAGGCAATTTTGATTGGTGGAACGCGAAGAAATGAAAATATTAATAAATAAACCTTCATACCCCCGAGTAGGGATCGCACCCACAACCGTCGCTTTATCGTCACACCCTTGTGTCCCTGCGCCACGGCGGCTTTTTAATATTAATTGTCGAAAACTCTTACAAAACTACATTTTACAGATACATTGTACATAACGATCGTAAATTTACATAAAATAAGATGATATTTATATCCAAGATGATAATATAGTTATAGCCAAGATATCGAAATCGAAGGAATTTGCGAATGCCGCGTCATGAGAAAGTAGGTAGATGATGCAAGCGAGGACTAAGTGGCACAAGCCGTTTCAAAGTTAATTAACTACATCAGTTTAAGAACAAGACTTTGAGGTTCCACGGAAAGCTTGTTCCGTAAACTTTTGCCAATTTAAGTAATTAAGGAATAGATATGATATATATATATATATATATATATATATATATATATATATATATATATAT
>DWAP01001218.1:0-16581 GCA_018230625.1 Heliconius eleuchia
TATATATATATATATATATATATATATATATATATATATATATATATTAATGAATCGATTCTGATGAAAAAAGTTGTAAATATTTTGCTGAGTTAAAATAAAGTAATTGTAGAAAGTTTAAAGTAAATGGGTTTTGTACTTTAGGAGATAAGCGTGGCACACACACAGTCAAAAATATATGTATTTTTTGTTTTTATTTTTCTTTTTAAGTGTTTCTCTATCCATTTCAGTCAAAAATACTAAACGTGCAACCAAAATATTTTTACTGTTATATTAAATTTATTGAACAACTGAAGGAAATATTATAACATTTCCGTAAGATCATAAAATACTCACTAATTACTATAGTTACATTTAATCAGACAAGTAATCATTCATATATTCTTTATAAAAATATATTTTAATTATTAGAGAATTTCACGCGTGCGTGCGACTACTTAATTATAATTTTTTTTCATTGAAATAATATAGTAGATTTTTACTTTATTTTATTTTTTTATTTTATTTTATATATATTAAGTAATTTTCTTTAAAAACACTAGATTCACTAGTCTAGTGTCTAGTGAATCTAGTGTTTTTCCGGAAAGTGAGCAACGGAATTGTCTCAAAGGGAATATGTCTTTACACTACTTTGAGACAATTCCGTTGCTGACTTTCCGGAGAATTCTTAAGGCATTACGTTTTAAGTGGTGGAAGTCAAGTCTTAATTCTGGGTATTGCCTGGTACCAGAGGGTACAAATGAAACTATTAGCCCTGAGTGGGAGTCGAACCCACAACTATCGCGTTTATAGTCGCACGCTTATGTCCGTCACGACGGTGTAACTCATTGTACTATTAATTTTGTAATATAGTGACTTAGCGAGTTTCCTGACAACGCCACTGACGTCACAGCAGGGCAACACTAATTAGTGCTTTCGTCGAAATCGCGCCAATTTTAAACAACAGAAATGTTAATGCAATTTTATGATTATGATATCTATGGATCTTACAAAAATGTCGGGGGTTGGGTTTTATATAAGTTTCATTGTCGCAGGTCTCAAGAAGATTACCAAAATTATAATGTGTTATGTTAATTTGTTAATGTGCAATTATATTTTCTAATAAATAAATAGATTAATGTATAATTACTGGGCCCCACTATTCAGATTATTTTACTTCAAAGCCAATCTATCATACGAAAACTGGTTATTTTATAGTTTCATGAAAAGTTGCCTTCTTATTAATAGATTTTGCAAAATAAAACTCTATCAGGTATTCCTAAGCTATAATTTGACTATTGACTATGATAGTTGCTTGTAGGCAACAAACAACAATTTGGAAGTAAACTCGTGTGAAGTATTGTTATTGGGTGATACATAAGACAAAGAATTTACTCTAATAAACCTTTATATTTGATTTGTTCCTTATCAAACTCCAGGACCCCCTAAAAATATCTCTAGATACACCAAAGCTTTTATATATAAATATATTATATATAGATATTACACTGCATAATTGTTTGAATGTAATCAACAGCAATGGCATTCAGTATTCTGTTGTTACATACAAAACACGATGTGCCATACTCAGCTCATAGTAATTTGTATTTCAACATGTGGACAAAGCCACAGGTAAAATATATCTAGCTATACTTCTATTATCTAGTAAATATAAACATAAAATGTGGTTGTTTTTCAAATCATTAATAGTAACTAAAATACCAAATCTTACACACCAAGTCTACATTAAGTTTATATTAAAAATAAAACTACAAAGTGTGGCTTTTGTTTTATTTTAGTCTTATATTACAAAGGTTCTTAGATCCTGGATGGATACAACATCTGAAACAAAAAAAACAAGCCATGAGCATACTATAACACAAAAAATCTGTAACAGAAATAATGTACAAGAATAATGCAACAATGTACTATACAATAATATAAATAAAATATTAAATGCAGCAAGACTTGAACCTGTACCTATTGGGTACCATCTAAGCATTCATCACCAACTAAGCCATACATACATTCTTATCGAGCTACTAGCCTTTGAGATTTTAACAAATTTCCAAGAAAAATTTGTTTCAATGTTATATGAGATACTTTTGTTTCTTTAATTTTAAGAATGTGTGGCTGAATAGGTTGGCACACGTAGATTCTGTTTTATCTGAGAGGCTAGAGTTTGCCCGTTATTTATTTTTATAAAAATATTTAACTTTTCTTTGGAGTCAAATAACACTTTCAAAAATGTGAATGTATTACAATGTATTTTGAATATAAATTGTAAAATAATATTAAAATAAATAATTATATATTTAAGAAAAATACAACAACTCTTTTGTCTGTTGGCCTTCTATGTCATAAATGTAAAGCTGACTTATAAAGCAGGGCTCACCACTCGTATCCTATGTCCCATTGCTTGAGCGGGCAAGTTAGACTTGAACCTGGCGCGCACACTGCCGTTGCTTCCGTGGGGGCGGGTGACCTTGCCCCAGATGGCCCTCAACTTAGTCTTCTTGCCACGGGGGCCTCCGGGAATGGGAGTCCTCTTCTTAGCCCTGTATACATATACACATTTCTTGCCAGAGTAGAAGATGGCGTCGTCGCGACCTTTAGCTCCTTCAATCTAAAATTGAAATGGTTTTGTTTGTAATTTTGTATTTAACGTAAAGAAATAGGTGTGAAATTAATGTTGTATCAGTTAAATATTGACCACATGGTAATTCAGGTTTCAAATGTCTAAGCATCATTTAGAGGGTGTATTTTATTTTTTTAATAGTTCTAACAGCAAAAATAATTATAATAAAGTAACACTGTATTCCAGATTTGTATAATAATGTATTTGAATCATTAATTAGTAATATAAATATGAACTGATTTACAGCCTTTACTTTATTCACTACATTTCACTTGCAAACTTCAGAGAGAAACTAAGTATTAAAAATTATAAGTATAAAACATTACCACATTTAAATATAACCTAATCTAATATTTATTTTACCTTCAAAAGAGCAGTGTTTTCGTGCTGATTGCGTAAACCGCGTCTGTATCCTGTGAATACGGCTTTAGCGTACAATCTTCCATGACGAGGTTTAGATGAAAGTTTGCGGACTGCCTTCGGGGGCTCCGCGGGTGCCGCTGGGGCCGCCTTCGCGGCCTTTTCCTTAGGTGCCTTGCTTTTAGGCGCCTTCGCCTTGGGCGCTGTCGATGGCGCAGCGTCTGCCATTCCTTAAAATCACCACTTTGAATTAAAACTTTGTAAGGTTATGTTGACATCTGTACGAGTACAGCACAAGTAATCGAGAAATATCTCCAACGGTATCACCAATCCGACACTTTAATAATATAGAATTTAATTTTGAGTACGTTAAATTGACAAGCAAATGTTTATTTTTAATTATTTATTATATTTTAAGTTAAAATTAACAATTTCAGAAAACTAACCGGACACTATTTTGTAAGTTGAAGTGAAAGAAAGACTGTGTTGCCATAATGGAGGTATACCAGTTTCATCAGTTTTAAATTATTATTATTATTTTGTAATATTATGAAATCACATAATATTATATAAACCTATATTGACTAATATTATTTGAAAATAATTTAAACAAAATTCTTATATAAAAAAAATATTTTATTTATTTTAAACCTCATAAAAACATGAACATGGCAATATCCTGAATACAGTTTAGTAATATATGTAACATATGTGTATGTAAAAATATAAGATTTATAACAAACTTACTATAAATAGAATCTTTATTATTTGCGTGTTTGTTTAAGTTATAAAACTCAAATTAAATATGTATTTCGAAAAAACTTTATAAAACAATATTTTCAATTCTTAACCAAATTATGAGGTGACGGCTATTTATTTATAAATACTTTTTATATCTGTGATGTCATTGTAAAACGTCTGATTTGGACCAATAAGAACAGACCACGAAAAGAGACGAACGAAGGATGGATTGTGGCTCTGTCAAATAATTAGTTTATATTGAAACTACTGCTTTATTCTTAATAAGGTCTGCTATTATAAATTAATTTATAACAATGGACTATCTATCGAATGTAAACTGGAACAAAATCACGCCATGTCTAGTGTTATTAGTTTTAGAAGTTTTATTAGATTGTAAGTGGAGTTTACTTTTCCAATTTTCTTTCATATTTCTGTTAACAATAACGTGTTTTGGAAGTGGTAAATAGATGGTAAACATTCGTGGTATAGTTTCAGATTGTGCATCACAAGTAGAGGTAAATAAGCACTTGGAATTAGGCCGGGATTTCCTCGCTCGTGGTCAGCTGTCCGACGCGCTAACACACTATCATGCGGCTGTTGGTGAGTTAAACAGACCTTTCTTCAAATCTAAATATATTCTAAATTATTCAATTATAAGAACACTATTAAAAAATTCGATTTCCAAATATTTATATTTTAAAGTTTGTTATACAAAGATGATTTGTCTATATATTTATCTCTGTCATTATTAATTTATTATTGGCAGTCATTTTAAATCTATTTATTACTGACGAGAAATATAAGCATATGTTTGCTGTATGCTATGCTATTGCAGCAAAATTATTATTTTAAACATGTTATAGTTAATTGAATGTAGCGACAACATGTTCTATTATACATAGCAATACTAGTATATACTGGAACAGAAATATAACATATGATTAGAAGTCAGTATTTGGACTGAACATTGTTGTAGCAATTGACAGTGTTACTTGAAGGCATGTAGATGTGATGGTTGTAGATTTGGTTCCTACTCAGGGAAATGTTTTTATTGAAGTTATTTAAATTACCTTTTTTGAGCAGATTTACACTTCTTTTAATACTTTTTTCTGTAGATGTTACCTAGAACTAGACTTATGTTATTACATACATATATTTCTATATTTATACAATATCTGCTTAAGACAGTCCAGTTATTCATTTCCAAAAACTGAATGTCTAGTAACCTACCTTGTAGGTTACTCTGTTAGGCAAGAAATATTATTTAAAAAATCCTTTGTGAAATTAATTTAAAATTATTTCCATTTGTTTTATTTTACTCTCACTTCAAATATAATTTACACTCAACCCAATTAGATTATATGTAAAAATGTTTTCTCTTTTAGAGGGTGACCCACACAACTACCTCACATATTTCAAACGAGGTACCGTGTATTATGCACTTGGTAAAGCAAAATTTGCTTTACAGGATTTTACTAAAGTAAGTAATACAAATGATTATTTATATCTGAACACATTCAATACAAAAAATCTTTGATATCAAATTTCAATTATAAATATTCAATTAAATAAAAAACATGATAGTTGTGGACTCAATCCAAATCAAATGAATTAAATTTATAAACACATTCATTTTTTATAGGAAAATTATATTTTTCTATGTAAAATTGAAATTTATTAGCACATTTATAGTTTATAAGAAAATGATTTTTGTTTATTAAAATTTACCTTCATCCATTCATATATTTGAAATGCTATTATACAACATTTACAATTTTAAACATAATATAATGTCAAGGTAAAGTAACAACCTTCTCATTTTTTGTGTAGGTGCTAGAAATGAAATCCGACTTCACGGCAGCGAGGCTGCACAGAGCCAATGTCTACCTCAAGTTGGCTCAGTATACTGAAGCTAAGAATGATTATTTACAAGTTGTGAGTTATTATTGTTTGGTTTTTTATAATATGTAGATTTTAGTTTCATGACTGTCAACAATTCTTGAGCAAAATAATGATTTTCATATCATTAGACAGCACAATGTTGAGTTTCAGCACTCAACTCTTCTGTGTGTTTGAGTGTAGAGATTGGTGTATGTAGGATACAGAACTTAAAAAAATTATGATTATTTTAATAAAATTTAATTACATTATGAAATTAAAAAACAAGGTTTTTTAAATTATTTATTGTTTAATTTTGGATTAATAAAAACATATTTTGTAATTATTTCATTGTGCAGGAAGAAAAACAAATTTTATTATTATTTTTACAAATGTCCCTTTTATAGTAGCATAATATATATTTTTATATTAAAAATAGGAACTATTGAGACTTTCTGGTGCTTTTGATAATACCATTTTTTGCTCATCACCAGTTGAATGTAATTTACAACAGACTTCTTACATTAATAAAATTTTAAATTTCTGAGTCTGTAAATATACTAGTGTATAAGTATGGCAAAATTGCTCAATTTCTTGCAATAGGTGGTTTGTACATACAAATATATGTTCCACAAATATATGTTGGGAATATGTATTTCTTATCTTCACTCTTGTAAGGCAAAGTGCGGTGTTGGGTTACGCAACTCAACATACAATCTACGTGAGGTTCCACTGCCTACTCTGCCGTTTGCGGGATAAAATATAAATCTGAACAAAAAATTAAAATTCTTTGTTCAGCTTTATCAGTAAACAATGTGAATTTTTAAAATGAACAATAGTGATGTAATTAAGCGGTATATTGCTTCAAAGTGTATCATTAATATTATTGTTTTCAGCCAGATAAGATATGTTTATTACCGTGTATTCAATATTTTACTTTATAACCACTTTTTAGTATGAAGTAGATCTGTACTTAAATTGTTGGTTTAACTAACATTTGCAGTCATTTTGCTATTTATATTATAAAGGTATTATTATTGTAATAATTTTCGGAAAATATCTATATCATTGGTTATATAATGGTTACTATATATACTGTACATATATGTACTATTGCGTCAAGGCCAGGATTCGATTCACTAGAGTAAATTAAATATTTATTTAAATTCATGTTTCAATTTTTTCGCTCTGGTGATGCGCGGCGTTGAGTTGCGCCACTCTGCAAGCAATGCCTCTAAAATTTGGTGGAAAATGAGGAACGGAGTGTCTTAACCCTAGGTTCTTTTTGCCTACCTTGTTGTGTGCGGGATACAGTGTGAAGCTGATTTGATTTGATTTTTAGGTACTGTGTATCACATATGTGGCCATAATTTCAAACACACATTTAAAAATAATTATATCCCAAGTCAATTGTCTACATATTTTACTGATAAGAATATCTTTTGTAATGTACTATAGTTACAATTTAAGCATATTTGCATTAAATGCAGGAATCATAAAATTATAATTTCAAGGCCAGTCGTGGTGCAGTGGTGCAACCGTGAGACTAAACGTGGCAGGTCGTGGGTTTTTACCTATTCCAGGAAATGAAATATTTAAAATTTTTATTTTTATCTTGTGCTTCGCCACTCAACATGCAATGTCTAATGAATTGGGCGGAAAATGGGAAGTCTTGTTTTTAGATTCCTTCTTCCTACCCTGCTACGTGCGGAATACAACACAGCAAAGCTAAAAATATACTTTTGTTCTGATTATATTTTTTCGTGATAAACCCTAACACGACGGTCGTGGCCGCAGACGTACTCGGACCCGCACAACGAGGAGGCGGCCGCGATGTACCACCGCATGGACCAGCTGGCGGAGGACCTGCGCCTGGCGGAGGCCTACTACCGCGGCCGCGACCACCGCGCCGCCGCCGACCTCGCCACCAGCCTGCTGGAGGCCTCCCCCTGGGCCGCGCCGCTGCGCCAGCTTAGAGCAGAGTGCTACATCGCCATGGTGAGTGCTGACCCTCACCCACCTCATTCGGACTATATTATGGATGTAACCTTCTAATTGTATAAATATGTACGAAATTTTCTAGATTACCAAAAAATCGTTTAACTCATAAAAATTTAAATGACAGATTACATTCAATGGCTTCATTCGAAATAAACAGGACGCCCACGTTTCCCGAAAATAAACTTCCTATATAGCTTATTTGTAATTTAAGTGTTTTGTTCTTTCATATGGTTTCCACGAGTTCTTACAAACCAAATGTGTTAGGATTTTTATTATTGATTTTAAAAAATTTCAAACCATACGAGGTTTTGAGGTTACGTTCTCGAGCGGGATGTTAGAAATTTGATAAATTCATTTGAGAACAGTGACGCTGTCCCTGACTGAGTAGAACTGTCGACGCCACGAGAATTAACGATTTTCCTTCTCCGCTCTGTTTATAATAAAGCTCGGCGAAAGCTGTCTAAACTATTGCACAGTCACACACTACAGTCGTGGCGCAGTGGCTCGAGCATCTGATTGTAAACACGACAGGTTGCTGATTCGATACCCACTCGTGGAAATTTAGTTTTAATTTAATAAGGAAACAAAGCCATCTGCTGTATATACGTTTTATAAAATGTATTTTAATGCATAGTCTAATTAACAGAACTCTTTACTTATTCGTTGCGGTCTAATTCATATAACGTTATTTACACGCTCAGCGAATGATCTTACTAATTTCTGTGGAAATTATAAATACGTTTACTTAAAAAAACCATTTAGCACGTTTATAAACACAGTTATTTTTTTTCCCATTGCTTAATTATTTTTATCATTTGGATATATTTTTAATAAATATTTAATTTATTATTAAAAATATATCCAAAGGTTTTAGTTTAGATTTTTAAATGTCGATCGTCATTACTAAATAACGTAAGTACTTTATCAATTCAATCTAATATTTCTTTGTATTTTAAATTACTAATTATGGTTACGTAAAGCGTAGCAATGCAATTTTAATTAAAGAAAATAATAAAATGTTTACTAGTCTCTCTAAATAACTAAGAGTTGTATATGAATATCCAAGACAGTTCCTGAGATGAGCGCCCTCAATCGAACAAAAGTTTCAGTTTTGCAATGTAAATTATATATGAAATAAAAATGAATTTAATGAAATGATATGTTTACATAGATTTGTTTTACTTGGACGTGTTCCAGAACGACCTGTTCTCGGCCGTGTCGGACATCCGCTCCGTGAACCGCCTGCAGCAGGACAGCACCGCGGGCTACCTGCGCCTCGCCGACCTGCTGTACCAGCTGGGGCACGTCAGCGACGCGTTGAAGGTGAGTGCGGGTTCGACTACACAAAGCCGGTATCTTAGCCTATATATGAAGCCTTCAATTTTGTTTCAATTGCGTTTGATTTGATTTAGAAATCGATTTTGGATATTCTAAGAGATCTACTTACAAATAATCAACGCAATCAATCGTTAGTAAAATTTCCGATGACATCGCCAAAAGCAATTTAATTTATTAATTTCGCAAAACTACACAAAAAACGATCACCCTTTCCTAAAGTTGATCCTAAATATTTTTTCGTTCATTTCTAATATTTAAAGCTTATCTTGAGCTAAAAATAGCTAATGTTGAGATAAAGTAAGTTCTGCGAACATTGTTTTCACAGAGCGCGTCCGATAGGGAACGATATTGAATTTGGTTGTACAATTTTTTTTATTTTGGAAATTAATCCGTAGATGTGTGTGTGGGTGTGAGACCACACGTGTGCATGTGTGCACGTGATGTAACATGTGTCATAATCGCATGCGTGCATTTGTGTACCCATTTTCAACTGCAGTTTTGGAGGCCAGTCCAGTCCAGTTTGGGGTTTTGTTCGATCACCACTTGAGGAAATGAAATATTTATTTAAATTTATATTTCCTTTCTTTGCAACACTATATATATACAATACGATACAATTTGCGTATGTATAAATATGTACCCAATGCACTACTAACATAATTTTGCTGTTTTCTTCACAGGAAGTTCGTGAATGTCTCAAACTTGATCCAGAACATAAAGAATGTTTTCCGCTATACAAGAAACTTAAGAAAATCGACAAATTGTTGCTTCAATGCGAGGAGAGGAGTAGCTCCCGCGACTACCTCGGCTGCGTGGACAGCGCCAGCGCGGTGCTGGAGCTGGAGCGGGAGGTGTCGCTGGTGGTGTTCGAGGCCAGGAGGTGGCTGTGCGCCTGCTACGCTAAGGTCGGTCATGTTATTGGTTATTTTATTTTATTGTAAGGAACACAAATAACACCTACCATATTGAAATCATTAATAAAAAAAAAATAAAAAATATATATAAAGTAAACCCAAAAACCAATCAATTTCAAATAAATTTTAATAATATCGCAACAACATTTAGACCACCTGTTGAAGCACTTTTAGTAATCGTTTTCAATGTAAATGTTTAGTACTAAGTTAGTTAAGCAAAAGAAGCCTTTTAGCCTTGCATTGCTGTTTTTTTATAACAGGCGTTTATTATCACGAGTATGTGTCATATGTGACGGTCGTTTTATTTTATATATCGTCAGATTGCTCGCTGATCGTCACTACGTTTGCATTTTATTTAAATTCCTTTTGCAACTCCCCTCCGCGCCCTCAGGCCAAAGTCCTCCGTAACACGAACAGGAAAGCCGCGGGACACTACTCTGCGATTGCAAACGCAACGGTCGGGCTTACTATTAGGGGGGTTAAAATATTTAATATTTTCATTCCCGGAAGATTTTTTTTGCCTTTCTTGCGTGGCGTTTAGTTTCGCCATTTAACGCGTAATGCCTTAAAGATTCAGCGGAAAGTTTTTTAATACTGGGTTCCCTCTGCCTACCCCACGGCGGGATACAGCCTGGAGCTAAAACAGTGCGACCTCGATTTAACGATGCTGAAGGGAAACAGAAAATATTCGTTATAACAAGTAATTTAGGAGACGGCTTCAGGGTCGATGACCCCCTGGCCGGGGATCGAACTCCGCTCATTAATATGGACGTGGTGTTGTGTCGGCCACAGCGAGCCGGGTGAGACCCCTGGTTGCTTATAAGACGCCCAGCTTAGCGACCAGCGACCGTGGCAGCAGCTGAGGAGTTGTAAGGTTACACCGTATTAGTAAATAATGATGAATACGTTGAAACAGGAGGAGCTGTACTCGGAGGCGCTGGCGCAGTGCGGCGCCGCGCTGGCGATCCGGCGCGACGCGCGCGCGCTGTGCGACCGCGGGGACGCGCTGGCGGCGCTCGACATGTGGGACGACGGTGCGCGGCGCGACGGCCCCTTCGGCCCACTTAGCCTATATGTTACATTGATCTTGCTTAGAGTTACATTAAGCGAGGCACAATACCCATTTTTTTTTATTTTACACAACCCCATATAAATATTTAAATAATTCGCTCCGTTTACTACCTTTGAAACTATAATAAATGCTTACCTAATGAACAATTGTTGATGCCAATCGACAGCGATCCAGTCGTTCAAACAAGCCCTGGAGCTGGACGAGGGCTTCCAGAGAGCTAAGGACGGGCTCAGTCGGGCGCAGAAGCTACAGAAGCAATCAGAACAGAGGGACTACTATAAAATACTGGGAGTTAAGAGGTTAGTTGTTACTGGTTTTTCCTTCATATAATATGGTAAGCAGAGAGAACCTAGTGTTGGGTGGTAGAACAATATGTCGCGCTTTGTTCACTGGAGCAATCTCAGAGTGAATATGGAATGACAGTCATGACAGATGGAACTTACTGTTAAGACACTCCGCTCGGTTTCATCTCTCGCATGTTGAGTAGTAGAGCTCAACACCGCGCTGTGTCTTGCTATCAGAGCGAACTCATTACTCGAGTGTTTCTATGTAACATCGCTCCTCAGGACGGCCAGCAAGCAGGAGATCGTGAAGGCGTACCGGCGCGCGGCGCAGAAGTGGCACCCGGACAACTTCCAGGGTGCGGAGAAGAAGCTGGCGGAGAAGAAGTTCATCGACATCGCGGCCGCCAAGGAGGTGCTCACGGACGCCGACAAGCGCGCGCAGTTCGACGCCGGCGCCGACCCCCTGGACCCCGACCAGCAGCACCAGGCCCACAGCCCCTTCCACGGGCAGCCCTTCCACCACTTCCAGCACGGCTCGCCCTTCCAGTTCAAGTTCCACTTCAACTGACAGCCCCTCTCTCCGCACGTGCTCGATGCAGTGAGCGTCAACTGTAATTACGAATTCTTTTTTTTAAATATCATGGCCTTCTTTGTTGATTGTCAAAAACAGAATCACTTTTCTAGTTCAATTTTTATTTAAATTGGCATAAACTCGCTTCTTATTTATTTATTGTCACTTATAAAAAAAAAATTAAAATTCGTCAAATTTTATTTACAAATAATCGAGCTTTATTTAATGACAAAAACTAAGTTTGTACTGTCCAGTATAAGAATATCTCCTTAACTTAACCTTTGTAAGTATATGCTTTATAAAATTGCCATAATAATAAAATACAATGCATTGGAAAGTTTATAGTTTACTAATAAATATAATTAATTTAAAAGTACAATATTTTGAACAACACTTCAAAAGAGATTTGATCTTCTTATTCATCTCCACTTTTTAATAATATATTGAACAGATTATATAAACTATTCCATAGAATATAAATGTATACAGATAATAAATAACCACTAATATATATTGCCTCACAAATGTTGCCAGTTTCGCTTACAGCTAGTCTTCTATTGTACAGATTATAAATATATTTATTTTATAATAACACAATAAACTAAACAGATATACCTATATTCATAATTTTATCTCTTCTTTTTGTATTTATTTTAAGCAATTTAAATGTTAAAATTTTTCCTGCTGTGCCTTTCACGATGTATCTTGTCCAAAACAATACTTAAAATATTGAAAAAATCACAAAATAATGTATTTTTTTGTGCCAAATCTTGTTTTTTATACATAATTTAGTTAGAAAGGCACTTTTAACCGACTGCGGCCGCAAGAGGTGATGTTTTTGTATTTTCAAATAATATTGTAGTATCGAGGTAATAGACTGCACTCGTAGATTAGATGCGATGCTAAATATTATTTGGAAATTATTACTATTTTTTTTGTAAACAATTTTCCACTTTATACCGTCTAAGATATATAAATTTAGTACAGCAGTACTTTAAACTGAGTTTTTTAGGGTAGGCAAAGGGAACCTAGTGACAAGACTGTGTTTTATGCTCCCTGAGATTCGAGACATTGCGAGTTGAATGGCGGAACCTATCGCCGAGTTTTGTTTACAAGAGTTTGAATTGAACCTATGACCATCGCGTGTATAATTAGACAGTGTCTTACAGGGTTGTTTATTTTTTTTTACCTGTTTAGAAAAGTATTGGCTATAAAGTGGAAAATTGTACGGAACACGTCGCTTACGTGACGTCGTTTATATAAATATTTATTTTAAGTTATTGTCGTTGTGATTTAAACCCAACATTGTAAATATTTTAGAATTATAAGGATTTATCAAAGTTTGTCGTTTTATTATCTGTTTCTCATGTCATAAACAACCTTATTTATACTTATTTAGAAAACGTATAAAAATTTGTCCAATCCCAGCGCAGGAGCACAAGGTGTGACTGTAACACCGACTGGTTGTGGGTTCGATCCCCACTTGAGGAGATGAAATATTTACTTAAATTTATATATCCATTTCTTGAACAGCGTGAAGCTGATTAATTTGATTTTTAAAAATTTGAAACGTAGCGGGACGCTCTGACCACTAACGCTATGCTCTGAACAATAATAAAAATTTCGACGTTTGATGAGAACGTATGTATGGTTAGAGCGCCTGGTTGGCGCGGGTTCGAGTCCCGCTGAGTTCAAATTTTTATACGTTTCTAAATAAGGGTTTTTTCCTTCCTTAGTGTGGAATACGAGTACCCTCCTCCTCGTATATCAGCTATATTTTTTAGGTTCATTATGTATCACATACATGGCAGGGTAGAGAGAGAAGAACCTATACTGCTAAGACACATTCGTTCCCCACTTCGATCGAATTCTGGAGGCGGAACTTAACGCCGTGCGTTACCTCGTTTCCACGATAACAAATTAAATAAATTAATGTAATTAATAGTCTAAATTAGTTGTTACTAGCGGAGCGCGGACTCTGTACGGGCTGGGAGTATATAAACTATGATGTTTCTTAAATATGTTTATTTAGCAATCAGTCTTAACTACATTACAGACAATAAAAAGTAATCATTCGGAATTACTGACAGTTTTATTGAATACAAAATTGTAAGATTTTTTGTGTTACTTTAATAAATTACGTTACAAGCTTTTATAAAAAAAAAGAATAGTAGAAGTTATAAAAATTCAATAAAGAATTATATCTAAAATACGAGTCTTTTGGTCATAAATAAATAAAATTAAAGGTTTTATTTACAATATAAATACTTATAAGTTAGTCTTCCCACAACAATTTTGACTTCCGTTTCTCTCTCAATTGTCTCGAAATTCTTTCAATTTCGTTGCTTAACCTTGCTTTATCGTCTTCCTTTTGACAAATGTACTTGTATTGTATAGAGCAGTCGCTGCCTCGGTAGGTGTAGGTGTTGCGGGCCGGGTCTAGAATCAGCGCTAAACAACGACCTTCACCAGGGATGGCGGTCATGGTGGAGTTGGAGGTGTTCGGAGTGTTGGAGGTCTCGACCGGTCGCGCTGAATGTGACCAGATCCAGAGTAGTCCGGGATTGAGGCCGCCCGTCCAGAAGTCGTTGCCTGTTTTAGTAAATTTAAAAGTTAAAAAATACTATTTTATATTTAAAAAATATTAACACACACTTCGTCCTCGCGCACAACAGAATTTTCAAATCGTTCAATCGGGCGATGAAACTCAAATCTTGTTCTGTCTAATAGACGGGGGAAAAGTAAATTATTTAAATATAACAAGTCATACACCGCCCCACAGCGCCACGAGTCACGAGTCACGTCGTCGGCTTCTACGTCAATTAAATAATACTAATGCATATATGGTCAATTTATATTGCACACGCAAAGTTAACAAAAGCAAAGTTAAGTTAAAAAGACAATAGGACTCCGTTCCCATTAAGACATTTCCGTACCCCAATTTTTCGCCGAACTCTGGAGGCTTTGTGTATTGAGTAGCGATCAACGCCGCGCTCTTCCTCGTTACTAGAGCGAAGAAATATAAATATTAAACATTTCATTTTCCCGAGTGGGAATCGAGTGGAAACCACAACCTTTACGTTAACAATCGCAACCTCTTGCTCCTGCACCACGACTAAGTCAAGGTTAATGTATAAAATATATAAAACCTTTAAGCTTAGGATCCGACAGCAGCTTGCTATACACAACTCGCGTTTGTTTGGCGTCCGTGAGCTCCAGCAGGGCGGCGGCGTGTTTCCTGCAGGCCAGCGACGCGCCCTTCCAGTCCGCGGCGTCCCCGAACAAGTAGCACGTTCTACCTATACGTGTGAAGTTCTTAGCGCAAGGATCTGGAGGAGAAAAAGTTTATGAAATATCATATAACAACAACAGTCGACAGCGGCGTTGAGTTCCGCCACTCAACACCCAGTGTCGAAGATTGAGCGTTGCGTGTGTTGTATCTTAACACTAGGCCCTTTGTTCACTCCGCTGTATCATATGCACGATACATCGTGAAGCTAAAATAAATACAAAAATGACTACTTAGAATACTTAGATCATTTACTAGAATACTTAGTAAGGACAACTACTAGAATATGCATTTAAAGATTTTTTTTTTAAAACCGCATCTACTTTTTTCGGAATGCAGCAACAAAAAAGTACCAGATAATAAAATCATCATCCATGACTTTCTTAATAATAGCCATTTTTAAAGAGATTTGAAAGAATGTACGTACTATTAATATATCGATTTCACTTTTATTAAAAGAACTATATAAACATCCAAATATCTCTATAAACTACAAAGCAGATCTCACCAGGCTTAGCCTCAGCACCGGCTACGAGATAGTGCACATTGTCTTCCATCTTGCGCAACCGCTTCTCCATGAGGTCGACGCGGTACACTAACTTCTCGATGGCGCCCAACAAGTACAGATCCGTTTCTGATACTTGTTTCTGTGGCGACGAGGTCTCGTCCACACGGTCTGATGCTGGACGTGGTGGACTTGGCTGTGAGGTGTTGGTTTTAGGTTATGAAAGTGAACGTACCTAAGAGTTCTTATGGAGAAAATATATTTATTTTTTTAAATATTTCCCATACAATTAGTGAAATTGGTAAAGAATTAAGTTGTTTTCAATTTTATGTACAAAAATCATATCTAAATAGATTTAAGTTAAATTTATAAAATCCAATACGGCATTCTGGATAACTAACCATTTCTTTACGTAGGATTTGACGTTCGAAACTATAACTACTATTGCATTGCGAAGTGAGGCAGGCGCAGGGGCACAAACGTGTGACTAAACGCGAACGCGACGGTTGTGGGTTCCGTTTCCATTCGGGGGTATTAGTTACTATTTATGAACATTTTCATATCTTGGCTGTGAATTCAGCGCAGTGTTGAGTTCCGCCACTTAAGAAGTAATGCCTAAAAATTTGTCGGAAAGTGGGGAAGTGAGGGTCATCACACTGTCCCCTGCTTACCCTCCTATATGAAGGATACAGCGTGAAGCTGACAAAAAAATATAGAGGATAAAATCTAACCAGTCAAGATGTTGTTCTATGCATTTGATTTCAAATTTTAGTTATTTGTAACTTATCTTACACATCGAAAAAAATAGTAGTTCTAATTAAAATATATATATTTTTTTTTAATTATTTTGCAAACTTTTAGTGGAATAACATTAGAAGATGTTAAATATATCCCGCTCACAAATAAAAAGACAACAATTATCCCTTTTTAACAACTTATGCCTAAAATGTGGCTTAAGTCGTGGCGCAGCGGCACAAAGTGTAACTGTAAAACCGACTGGTTGTGGGTTCG
>DWAP01001219.1:0-16571 GCA_018230625.1 Heliconius eleuchia
TTGAGTTCTGCCACTCAACATGCAATGCCTCCAGAATTCGGCAGAAAGTGGGGAGCGGAGTGTCTTAACACTAGTTTCCCTCTACCTACCCTGCTGTGCGCGGAATACAGCGTGAAGCTGGTTTTAAATGTATACTAATATTTAAAAATTAAAGTCTTCGTTTAATTGAACGCGTTAATCTCAAGAACTCAGTAGTGCCTGTTAGCAAATAAACAGATAGAAGCTTAAGCTCTAGCTTGCTTTGTTACAATATTTTCTCCACACTCCTACCGAAATACCATACAACAATTAAACAAAAAATAAATAAGTAACAAAAGGCCTTCGATATTTACATTGCGCTATATAAATAAAAACAAAATTCCACGTAGCCACAATAACTCAGTTACCAAAAAAAAAATACAACACTAACCAAGTAAAATATTCAAGTAAATAAAGATTGGTTATTTAAGCTCCGTGAAAACATTCATTCTGTTACTGTTACTGTTACTTACACTTCTGAAGCTAATTCGGAAATATAATAATTTTTGCTCGAACCTTCCTTTTTTTATAAGCCATGTTATTTCGCGATTTCGGTGGCTTTTCTTTGATTCCGAGTATCTTTATTACTTTGAAAATATAATATAATTTTGCTTTGGGTGTGTTGTGTACGCGTTCTTGTTCACTTTTCGTTTCTGCGGTTTTGGTTTATTTAATCCCTGCTCCCGTCTTTTGAATGTTGTTTGCCCTAATTAAAAATGTTCATCGATAGAGAACGTAAGACGTGGGGGTCGCTAATTTGAATACCGCTTATATTATAATACATTCTTCAATATTGAGAATCTTTTGGTTCTTTATCAATAGTCATTTATAAAAGCAGCTTCTTATGAGAAGAAGATACAGAAAAGACGAAGAGAGAAGTTTTGAGTGGTGGAACTCAGCACCGCCTTGTCACGACTGGGACTCAAACTCACAACCGTCAAGTGTACAGTCACACGCTGCGCATTGCACGACTACGGTCTCGTACATGTATTCTATAAATAAAGACTTTGAAGACTATTCCAGTGAAGTCTATCGATCTCGACGGCACTTCATCATGTTTGCGGTGTCATATAACGACTTCCTGTAAATATGGTTCGCTTAGTGGCGTTATGTAAACAGCTTTGACAGAATAATCTCGTTTTATAAATGTTGTATACGTTTATAATATGTAAATAAATTGGTGTAAAATCTGTACTGAATAAATACAATATACATAAGAAGAAAGAAGAATACAATGAAAAAGTGAAGAAGTAGTATCTCAACACCAGATTTACTCTTTCTTCTTTCTAAGAAATAGCTGAAAACTGAAAAATATTAATAAGTTCTATGAAATTTATTGTTTTCAAATGCAATTTCTGCACCTGCTAGTTTTTTATTTAGCGAATTTCATGTGGGAATAACAAAATTTTTGTATACGAACTAACACAATTTTAATATTACTACTAAAAAATATCAAAAATATACAAATATTGTATTCGTTTTCGTATATGTAGTTTAGACACGCCTTTTCGTATGAAACACAAGCAAAAACTAAACAAATTTTGATGCAATTATGAACAAATTACAAGTGCGGCCGCTGGAGCGATTTTATTGTAAAGTTATGCGTGACTTGCTTCGGTTCGGGTCGCACCGTTCACTGTGATATAATAAAATATTCAATCAATTGACAATATTTTTATAAATCTAGGACGTGTGGTGTTAGCGGCAGCTATAGATTTATACATATGTATATCTTGATTGAACGCAGTGGCTGTGAGCACTATTTTTTGTTTGTCTATCTATATTTATCTTTTTTTATTATCACCATCATAAGTTTTTAAAATTTAGGAATGATTTAAAATTTAGAACTATCATTGTGAGAATTTGAGTTGTTTTTACGAAAGAGAACAAATATTTTTTACCCAATTTGTATTGACACATGCACAAACATATACAGGCTGCTACACAGATTAAATAATATATATTATCTACATTCTTACTTATATACACATAAAGAAATAATTCGGTAAAAATTTCAATAAAGCCACAATTTCACGGGCGTTCGCGTTCGCTGGTGTTACAATCTAATAGAACTTGAAAGGGCTGCCGATACCACAATTCTATCAGCTTAGCGAGATCCCGGCATTATGCGTATAAAAAGCGGTTATCACGTCGAGTGGGGTCGATAGAGGGGACTACGAGTATTTGTCATTCCTATGTACATACATACATTGCATCTTTATGTGTGCAATATTTCATCTTGCGCGGTGTTAAGTTTCGTTAGTCAAAACTTAATGGTTCGGAAATTGGACAGTAAATGAGTAACGGAGCGTGTATAACTTAAAATTACAGAATTTTATACTTAAAACAAAAAAAAATTAAATTAGCTTCACGCTGTATCCCGCAAACAGCAGGGTAGGCAAAGGGAACCTAGTGTTAAGACACTCCATTCCTCCTTCATTTGAATTTAATTTTATACTTATTATATAAATTTAAGGTTTTTTAGAAATTAAGAAATAAAAACAATAAGAATTATTAAAATTATTTTACATTAGGAGTGCTTTGAAAAAAAAACTCAAAAGTAAGACTACAAAAAGACCACATCACTGTCGTAAGCGAAAAAGGCGCGAAAATAGCCTCGCAAGCACAATGGCCGCCTCATATTTATAGTTTCAATTAGTAGATTTTGCAAGCTCCGTACGGACTTAAAGCGGTACGTTATTTGAATAAATAGCGAAAAAAAAACATAAAAGAATTTTCTGCGAACAAATTTTTATACAGGAACAAACTTTGTAAGCAAATTTAATTGTAATAATCATTTTATTTTGTTACCCAGCCTTTTGTTTCAGACGTGGGCGTAAATGGCCTCAATACGGGGGTTTTGTCATTTGGGTATCCTGCACAGATAAGATAACAAAAAAGACCCGGTCAAGTGCGAGTCGGACTCGCACACCGACGATTTCATGATTGTAGATCAACGGGAAATATCCATAATATACGAGGTGAAATTCATATATATATATATATATATATATATATATATATACTTCAAAAACAATGCATAAACACCCGTTCTAGTTTTTTTCATAATATATGGAACTATAAATTTGACTATTTGTTGTTAATTGGAGCTTCAGGTGAAAGTCAAGCTGAAATTAATATACACACAATGTTAAGAGAAATGGTCTTGGTATACCAATAGACAGACAGACGGACAACAACCTTACAGAATCACTTATCTATAAGGTTTCTTTTTTAGAGATACAGAACCCTAGATATAGCATAAAGCGATTCGCATGAAAATAATGACAGCGTAAAGTCAATCGTCAAAATTAATTCGTCATTTCAAACCGAATGAACATTTGAGCGGCAATAATCAGAGTGTAAAATGTTTTAATGCTCACACTTAAAGCTAAAATAAAAATAAGCTCGTTTTATGTGTAGGCGTTCTAATTTAATAGCCAACGGTTTGATTTTTTTATGGGTTTTGTGTGTTTTTAAACTTGCATTTTGGTTTACTTTTCATTTTCCTATTGCATTCATTGAATTTTGTGTAAAAATTTAACAGTAATTAATTTTTCGTGACATTGGTTGAATAACATAGTGTTTGAATTTTTTTATAGTATACATCGCGACTATATGTATATGAATTTGTTCCCTGCAAAAATATTCTAAAATAAATGAAGAAGAGCAGTAATCGAACCTACAACCATCGCATGTGTGCCGCATACAACTAGTTATTACAGAAAAATAAAACAGTAGTAGTATTATATAATCAAAAACTAAAAAAAATATGATAAATTTGTTTACATTTAGCAATTTTTCAATCGGCCAAACAGTCAGAACTCCACTGACAATGTTCACAGTCCCTCAATCATTCATACATCAACACATTTGATTTGTTAAAAATATCGCTCACAAGCCAACCGATGCGCAGTAGCGAGAACAATTAAAATTGGAGCATTTGGGCACTCCCATTCTCCCATACTCCATTTTGACGCTGTCATAGAGTAATTGGGAAATGCCTCAATTTAAACACGATAGTTGTGGGTTCGATTCCAATTCTGTGGACAATAGTTTTATCGTTATTCTTCGGGTATCGTACAAAGGGTAGGATTATGTTGTCTCTCTCTCTCTAATAGCAACGGTTTTAAAGTAAGGAACAGAGAGTTTTGACATCAAGTTCTATTTCGGGTTTTCTTAATGCGAAGACTATCTCTTTTAAATGAGAAAAAAAAGTCAGAGTTATTCGGAGTTCTATTATAATATGGGAAGTATGTAGTAAATATTTCGTTGGATATTATAGATAGAGATATTAAATATTACTATTTTATCATAAAAATTAAATACATACTTTATATACAAATATATTTTGCAAAACTTGCTATATATTACAGTGAGAACAATTAAAATCCAACACTTTTAGCTTTTCGCGTTTAAAACAGACTATTTAGGCACAATTACGTCGCGTCATTGCCTTTTGTCCGGCGGCCATTAAGCTTGAAACTACAATGGTTCCAATCTGAGCCCTAACGAAGCGACTTGAGCCATTCCGTCACTTCCACCGAAGATGTGTAATTTGCGGACACCAAATTGTAGAGAAGTGAGTTTTGGAATTGCCCCCAACTTGGAAAGTGGACGGTGAAGTTTGGGCAGATTGGTTTAACAGGTTTTTGACAAGGCTTCAAGATTATTTTGGAACGTTATTTGTATACTGTTTAGTATTTGGTTCATTTTGTTCAAGGTTCAACTTAGTGGTAGTTCGGGGAGTAAATTATTTATGAGTTTTAAAGAAACGTGACTTGAATATTGTCCTGTGTGGATTTTTAATACTCTCCTGAAATGTAGATATTAAATATGTGCTCTAGATGAGTTTTGGATAATTAGCGGCGGAACGAATAATATGATATGAGAGTGATCTGTGTTATTCATATAAACTTTCTTCACAACCATTACTATATTATATAAGTTGATTAAAATGGATTAATTAATATGAAAGTGCGAGTAACCTTTCGTATCCGATATATAAAAGAATAATCTTTTGACCTACGTTTTATGTAGTAATCGTCGTCGCTAGATGTCGAATGACTATCCCACCATCCCATTCCCGTAGGAACTTATAGACATCCTTTCTTACTTCCTTACACACCCCAACCTGCCTACATGGTAAATGTCAGCGTTCTACTCCGCATAGTATCATCTGTGCGTTGTCAGCCATTCAATAACCAAACAAGTACAGATTATAAGTATTCTTGTAAAAGAAGTATGAACAATTGCTAAATACAATTTCAAATGCGAAAATTGTATAAAGAATATATTGTTCCAAAACAATACTAGTTGTAACGTAATGTTTTTCTTCGAACAAACTTTGGTAATTATATCTTATATATCTTTGAGTACGCGCGTTGCTTCATCTTAATCTTTCTTTGTCAGAATCTCGAGATGCAAGTAAATTCAGGCAAGTTTTAATGAACACATGTCACAAAAACAATCATAGAACAAAATATAACTGTAGAAAAGGGTTTCCCGAGATTTCGTGAAATGTATGTATGTACAGTACGTATGTATGTATGTACAGTACGTGTGTAGCTCCGTAATATTTATCTCGTGTAATTATGCTCCGACAAAGCTCCTTTGTGCGCCGACGCCAATAATAATAGCTTGAACTTTCCTAATTTCGCTACAACGGAATAAGGGTGTCGACTTACTGGTTAGTATTTTTATTTTTCATTTTTTATTTTTAAAAAGTTAGTTTTAGTAGTATGTTTTGGTATGTATTACTAGTAAGGTTGTTGACAAAAAAGACGAAATGGAAGTTAATCTGTTTGATTTATATTTAAAGTAATAATAATGTCTGTTTTTCTCTCTGTATTTTTATATAGGTGGTGTGCAATAAAGAAATAAATAATGTATGGCGTTCAGATACGCCGATGCGAAATATCTTTATCATATTTGGAAATCGAAAAGTACCAGGTTTACCTCCATAAAAGAGCATTTAAGAAAAATGGAAAAAATCAACACTTAAGTTTCCAATCATTAAAACTTTAAAAAATATAAGGCTATCTTCACACGAAAGCTGGCACGGATAAGCCCTTTGAGTAGCTTATCACACGCTATACACCACGCGTGCCCCGGATATTGTGATGTCAATAACGCGTATCTACATACATATATATATATATATATATATATATATATATATATATATATATACAGTTTACTCGGCAACTTTGTTAATATTGTTAGTTGAGATAAGATCGGATTTAATTTTGCGTAATTTTAGCTGGAAACGCAAGAAACACGGCAAAGTCGTGAAACTTCTGATAAGTTTACAGGTATACGAATTATAATCTGTTTATTAAGATGATTATATCGTAGTGGAAAAGTTGCTATAAAATAAGTTGGGGTTCGAAATCCATTTCAGGGTTTCTTATTTCTCGTATAAGACGAGCTGCTTTGTGTTTATTTATACATATTATAAACAGAATACATAAAATAACTAATTACTTGATTTTTACTATACTTTATTAGTACATATATTCAGATTCTAAAATCATTAATTTTGGTATCTTTTTTCGTTATTTAGTAAATACCTTCGGATACGGAGCTCCATTAAAAACCAAGAAAAGATGTAACGTTGAAAAGATCTGCTGAACTAAAAACTAGCATCTTTAGAAACCTTTCAGTTACACTGTTGCTTGCTAAACTATCACACCTGAGAATCAACTTTCTATTTCACGTTTATATAAACGGAGGTTCAAGATTTTCTTTTAGATAGCAAATGGAGGTCAGTATTTAGTTCGAGAATTTTGTTTTGTTTTACGCATGTATCTAAAGTAGGTGGAAAGAGAATAAGACATTCCTTTAGAGACAAAAATGATGGTGGAGACTACTTAAGAATTATTTTTTTAGCTTCACGCTGTATTTCAGACATAGATGGGTAGGCATAAGGTATCTAGTGTTAATATGTACGTAATGAACGTTCCTCACTTTCCGCCGAATTCTGCAAACATTGCGGGCTGAGGCAATAACGGCACCACGCTTTGCCTCGTTACTACAGCGAGGAAACGAAAATATTAAATACTTCATTCATATGCTCGAGTGAGAATCGAACTTGAACACCCTGTCATGTGCGGGATACAGCGTGAAACTAAAAAATACAGTGATATAAGTGTAACAATTGTGTAAACCTCTACAAAAGCTCACAACTTAAGCAGACCGCAATAGAATAAATTCACAACATAATGCTATGTAACAAGCGTCCGCCTCATCGCGGTTTCTGGGTCGCAATCTAGTAATTGTTAACTTTATTTTTATTATAGTGGTATACTTTATTAATTCTAGTTTTCTCTAACGCTTAAAACACTGGTGATTTATAATGTGGATTATTTATGGTAAATGTAAGCACAGGCTTTGATTTAGTTTTTCATTAAATTATTCATAATAAGAAAAAAATTGAGACCAGTCGTGGTGCAGCAAAGTGCGACTGTAAAAGCGACTGGTTGTATGTTCAATCCCCACTTGAGGAAATGAAAGTTCGCTTTGGTGCCGAGGCAAAGCGAGGAACAGAGTGTCTGTCTTACTTCCATACCGTTCATCGTCGTAATATTATAATATTTTTCTTTTTTAGCGTGGAATAACATTTTGAAAATATACTAAATTAATATTTATTGTTATGCTGACTTTGAGCTTACTTCAAATAATCCAAAATCTGAACTCACTATCACAGTACTACACAACTGAGCTACACAGTTGTTAAGTTTTTTAGCGTCCTCTAGTTTTAAAATATATTGTTAATTTATACTACCGCCATGTAAATGTTTCTCATGATGCTATAACTTTGTTGCGTTTGCGGTCGAGTTACGGATACTTCGAGCTACAGCTACATACGGTAGGTGGTAACTATAGTTATAGTATTATTTCCATATAAATTTCAAAATTCCTTGTTTCTATCCTCTGTTCTAAGAAAGTGTTGGATTTCTAGTGTTGTATATATGGGGTTAGCGAGTTTAAACCAGTTTGAAAGAATATATTTTGTTAAAATTAACATTAATAGCTGGACAGAGTTGGATTTTACTCTTTGAAGTTCAATTCTGATTCTGATTCTTTACTTAACTACCAATAAGGAAGAAAAAGTGTAATTATGTAAAAATTTTAAAAATATTATAATATTTTACACCTATTTCTATTTGAGTCTTTCTGTCACACGGATTTATCAAAGTAGGTTGCAAAATAGATCTTTATGCACAGAAAACCGCGAAGTAAGTAGTAATATAAGTAAACATAAAAAACGGGACTATAATTAAATATACCAAGAAATTGACATTTAGGACATAACCGTAATTCGTATTCGGAACCACGCGAAACAACCAAAACGAGGTATTCATAAAACTTTACAAACATAACTTTGTAATTTTTAATAATTTTAATGTCGCCCGCTTTGAGTAAAACGGATGAAACTGAAAAATATTAAAATTTACGTTTATACGTCGTTGGAGAAAAAATATGTTTTGATCAACCACAATGACTTTTGACGATGAGAAAGACTCTTCTCAAAAGATTAGCTTTCTTTTTGACACATTATGAGGGTATTTTCACGATAGGTAAGTTTAGTTATTAAAGTATAAATTTTGCTCATTACTATAGAACTTGTTTTAGCTTTACGCCTATCTACTGCGCCTTTAGCATGGTAAGTGAAGGGAACCTGGGAACCAAGTGTTAACACATTGCGCTCCCATTTTCCGTCGAAATCTGAAATCGTGGTGCATGGGAAGAAGCGTGTGATTGTAAACGCCACAGATAGTGGATTCGATTTCCACTGGAGGAAATGAAATCAACACATAATGCCTTCAAAATTTGGCAGAAAGTGGAGTACTGAGTGTCTTAACACTATGCCCCCTCTGCCTACCTTGCTACATGCAGAATACAGCGTGAAAATGAAAAAATAAAAAAAAAAGTTAAAGTTCGCAAATATTAAATAATACTCCATCGATATGCATAAGGAACGTGCTAAAAATTCAAACGCGACAAAAGCGTGACTTGGAAAAGCTTTATATCAAACATTAAAACGTTTTAATCGCTCCAACCGCACGATATTATTCCCTACCTAAGTAAACGAAGCCATTTTTGTTCTTCTTTTAATGTATTTATTTTTGTAACTATATTACTATTACTATAAATAAAAAAAAAACTAAACCTCTTTAAGTCGGGCACAAAATTGCTGTTTGAAAATAGTTTGTTTTTCTAAATATATTATGGGTTTCCTTAAGACACCATAACATCTTATTGGGGATTCTCATGAACACAATCGAACCCACAACCATCGCTTACACTCAACCATCTATTCAACCACCAAAATGGGTGTTAAACCAAACACCTTATAAACGTTTTAATAGCACCGACCGCACGATACCGCTACTTTCCTTGAGCAAACGATTCGATTCGAGGAAATAACTCATAAGTAGCAAATAGGGCAGATCTGATAGTGTTTCTTTCGCCACGCCACTTGATTGATGCCTTCATTCGTGGTTGCAGCTCGTGGATCGCGTGGAAATATTTAACTTTTGTATTTACTTGGCCGGCCGTCGGGTGGAAATTGTTTTAGGAACTGAGTACTGAGGTGGTATTTGTAATTGCTCTTAGTTATTATCGTCTTTATAATATCCCAGAAATCAAATATATGAATGAACCTCTTAATATTTGTAATAACTAATAGTAGTTGAATGTCAACTAACGCTTTTTGCATCTTGTATGCACCCTAAGCTTTGGATTTCAAAACTTTTTAAAATATTTATACGCTTTCCAAAAAAAAGTTACTTACAATTAACTCCACGACTTTAAAAAGCAAAAGACCGTAACAGATAATTTAATCCGGCATAATCTCCAAAAGAATTGAGATTCATGAATAGAAATAGGATTTAAGCATTCAATTAACGATACAATTGGTCGAACTACAAATATATATCGAACACGAGGGCTATACAATATAACGTGCTCATTAAAAACTTTTCAATCCTTAATGAAAATCTTATTGGGCCGGCTGCAGCCCCCGAGTTAAGGGGTAAGGGAAGGGGCTGAAATGGCCTAGCTAAGTGTATTACAGACGGATCGCTGCCTTTGATTCGTACATCAAAGACGATATCGTTCGTTCCTCGCTAAATCGAATCACGAGCGCTTTGTTTCTACACTACTGTAGGTAAATTTGTAAGGGACCAAGAACTTGGAAATGATTTCTTGGACTTGGTTGGGTTAGGTGCAAAATGTTCCATATATCATATATTTATATATATTTTATAAGAGGATGATGTTATGTTGATTTGTCTTCATCCCTGAACGATAGTTATTAAAAATAACTATATAGTTATTAATAGTATAGATAGTTATTAAATAAATAAAATTATTAAAAATATCCTTAAAGACATGCTAACACCATATATAAGAATTAACCGCGCGTACTCGTATAACGATTTCGATATATGTAGCTTGAAGAACGCATATACAGCTTAGTGGTTAAAGCGCTTGTACGGCATTCAAGAGGCGCGCGTTCAAATCCCACCACGTTCAAAATATTTTGTCATTTACCTTTACCTTTAATTTTCTTGTTCAAAATACAAATAATATTACATTCACAAAAATAACACCAAATCCCCTTCGAAATAAGAAGTCCAAATTAAATAAACCAAGTTGTTCAAACTAACGTCTGTGTTTAGTGCTGTTTTGGTTACATCCACCGCGCTATTTGTTCAGACCGCAGTATCGCAATAAAGCAACTCCGTTTAATTCTAGCCTCGCAAAGTTAAAACTAAGCCAATATACTTCTTAAAATTACAACCGCTAAGGTTACGTAGGTTACGTAGAGCGCACGTGACTTGAGGAAATTTGGCGAGCCGCCGGATATAGCCCGAATTTATATTTTTAAACTTAACTTTCGTATAAGTATTGAGAATATCGACGGGGTGGGTTAATGGAATTAGAATTGGCTCTGTCTAGCTCTCAAGGTGGGAAATAGAATAGTTTAGTTTAATTTAGTTTAGTTTATTTTCATCTTATTTTCGTGATATCATTTCTTTTGTACTAAGTTATATCGCATATGAACAGTAACTTTTAATGACAAAGCGCGGTGTTGACAGCCAACTTAACTCGCAATTTTTTGAAAATTTGGCGGAAAGTGGGAAACGGAGTGTTTTAACGTTACGATTCTTCTGGCAATTGGCTATACAATATACAGAATACAGGGTTAAGTAAAAAATATAATTATGACTACTAAAATGGTATATAGACAATATTAAAGACAGCTATTTGTATACAATGCTGTCAATAAACTACCGCATTTTCTTTTACCATAGAAAAATCCTTTAAATCAGCAGAGTTGGCGATTGTTTTACTCGTTGGCAAGTACCCAGGTACGTGGCCTGCTTGCTAAATACCCGCTGAACGTAGGCTGTCTCGTCTAACTATAGAGAATATTGTTAAAAAAAGAAACATTTATTTTTTAGATGTCTACCGTTCGAAATTACAGTGATATTTGTAAAAAACGCGTTTTTCTCATTTAGTTAAATTAGAAAGGATCAAATAAAAAAAATGTATGAACTGGAAAACGGTTACGGGATAATAGTATTACATCACTACCATTTCTGCCACGAGAAGCAGTGATGAAACGAAGTATGCAATACAATGCAATGCCTCACGAATTTGGCGGAAAGTGGGATACGGAAGCATCGTAATGGGAACGGAGTGTAACACGAGGTTCCCAGGTTCCCTCTGCTACTTGCGGGAAATAAAAAGCAAAGAAAAGAAATTTAATACACACACACACACACATACACATATGAGCAAATGTGTGTATTTAAAACCACTCTTAAAATAAAAAAAATCTTAAACCCATATGAAAAAAGACTGGAATAATTTATAAGTTTTTAGAGCGAATCCTCTTTAGCGTTGTCAGTTTAAATCGTACAGCAAAAGGATTAACAAAATATAGGGCGGCGTTCAGCTAAAATAGGTGCTACGAGTACTCTACGCGGTTACGTAGTTCGTAGCTTCATGCTACGGCGTAGCCATTTCGCGTTAAAGAGCATACGCGCTTGTAAAAATTTATTACTTCTACTACGTACGTAGCAACGAACGTTTTGTTTTTGCTTGGAACTGTAATATTAGTATCTTGTATTAAATTTTTTGGTAGAAAAATGTACTTTTTTAGGTTATTTTTAATTAACAAAGTTGGTGTTGTATTATATTGTAATGTTAAAAATATGGTTCGTTCGTTTGTGTTTCGTTGCAAATAAAAATATAGATAGAGTAGAATGCCATACATAGAATAATTGGATTTTGACTAAAAAATACAAGTTGGATTGTAGTGAGTGAATACTATTCACCATCAACAGTATGAGTAAAGTTTACTCATTATCCCTACGTTGCTTTCGAAACTCATGACAAAAATAAAGTTTAGTACGTACTATATAAGTAAAATATGTATTAATCTTATTATATTAATGTTCCTTCATTTTTTTGTAAAAGATCGCTGCTTTTATATTCACTAACCAGGTAGCATATCAAATTTTAATTTTCTAGCAGTTCTTCTCAATTCATATTTCCACAAAAACATTATAATTCCCAACCATCACTGGTTGTCTTTACCACCACGACACCTCTAGTATTAATCTATTAAATAATTAAGATATTTATTTTACATTTTGATGTAAAAAATCAAAAAGTTAACTTTAGTAATGGAAATAAAATCGTAAAAAACACCAAGTCGGAAACTACTAATTAATTATAAAAAGTAGTAGAAAAAAACCGGGACGAATAAAAAATTCAACGTAATGCAGCGTTCAGCTTCAAATGCAAAGACGAAAGTAGGTCTCGAATGCTAGCAAAGCGTTAAGTGTTCTACCTCATAGCGATAATATAATTCTAAATCATCGTTTTAGGAGGCCCCCTGTAAACTTGACGATTGTGGGTTCGATTCCCATTTGGGTAAAAGCATTTTTTTAAGTTAAGCGGCGCAAGTGATCAGATTGTTTCTTGTATCTTTTACTATCGACTAGCAAAATGTTTACTAGTACTAGTCATTTTAATAAAATTATATTACATATTTTTATTAAATTGGTACTAGTTCTAGTTAAATTGTTATTTTAAATACAATCTTATGTCTGCCTTCTTTATCTGTTTTATTTCATTTCATTGTTCTATTATTAAAAAACTGATTTAAACTTCTAAATAGCAAAAATTGAACCTGCAACTGCCTAACGCTACCGCTGAACCACAACGAAAGTGTCCACAACGCATTGAATAATTTTGAATTGCACGAGAAATTCTGTTAATTAGAGAGAATAAAATATGACTCGCAGGAGTCAGCGACACCAGTGAGGTTCGTCACGTAATTAGTGTATACGTAATTAATAGCTTAACTTGATTAAGGTTATTTCTGTAACGACCTGGGAACCTAAATGGAAGTGGTTATTGGTTCAACGACTTGGAGTATTATGTATTTATTTTAATTTTTTTTATTTAATTTTTATTTAAAAGTCATAAAAATATAATTAATATAAAGGAGATTATTATTGATTTATTTTCTATTTTTATATTCTTCTCTCTGTAACAATGTCTCCATAAATTTGACGGAATGTTTGGAATCGAGGCCAAAGCAGAGAACCCAGCAACACTTCGGCGCGGCGCAGTTTCAAACACTGATACGTTCAAATTTTTATACCTTTCTAAAAAAGTACTTTCCAACTGTGGAATAACAATTTAAAAATGTTAAAATTATCTTATCTACACAGTCATGTGGAAAAACAGTGGAGCTGCCTCCTTACGTATAAAATCTAATAATCTCATTTAATAGTAAAAATACACACAAACATACATACACATATCCATATATGGCAATGATTCCAAACACGCAGTATACTTATATTAGAGAGCACTCGATCGCACTCGCAATAGTAAATTTTTCACGGGCCATTTTGCAGAATCCGAAATTCTCTTTTAAATTTAGTTAATATTTCACGTGGCGCCATCTGCGTTCCTTTTACACTACACTATTATACAATACTATGTTATACAAGTTTTGCTGTATTTTAAACTTTTCGTGTTATTGTGTGGAAATATGAATGCGGCGAAACTTTTCAGTGTATTTTTGTAAAATTTTATTGTTTATTATATAAGTACTTTGGTTTGTTTATGTTATTCTTAATGTATACAGGATGTTATTTGATAAACAAATAGTTATAGCCACAATACAAGTTTATGTATCTTAGTAACTTAATTATTCAAATTACGGTGTTGAGCTTCGGTCTTCTTTACCTATGCTTAAAATCCCACATTATATGAGTGCTATTTGACGGAAAACTAATTTAAAAAAATATACATAAATTGCCCAAAATTGTAAGATGTAAGCCGTCAAAATGGTTTTATTTTTAGCTGCACGCTGTATTCCAAACATAGCAGGGTAGTCACAGGGAACCTAGAGTTAAGGCGCTCCGTTGCCCACTTTTTGCTACTCGAGACATAGCGTGATGATGGCGAGACTCAACGCTGCGCTATGCCTTGTTATCAGAACGAAGAAACGAAAATAATAAATATTTTAGTCCCTCGACTGGAAACTCATAACCATCCCGTCTACAGTCACACATTTGTACATCAGTACCACGATGGCCTCTCAATGTAGGGGGCTGCGAGTGATGACTAGTTTGTAATAAAACATATAAATTACTGAATAATTAAGATATAAAATTATTTTCAAGATCTAAAGTACCGCTTAGTGTTAATAAATAGAAATGCTAAATTTAGTACTACGGCACAAATTAAATATTTAATGTTTAGACGTCAGTGACTTGAAATAACTCAAAAGAAAAATATTTTGCTAGAGTCTATTTGAATAATTAATATTTTTCATTTTCATACAACACTTTATTGTGAAAAAAAAAGAACGTGATACTGACTAATTTGTTTGTAAGTATTACAGATAGCTAAGAATTCTTATTATGTTTTTTAATTGCTTGAAAATCATAAAGATGAAGAGTTTGTTTGTATGGGACAAACTCAGGAAGTAAGTGAAATATCAAGTGTTGGTTTGGTTAATCAATTTATATATATATTAATATATAAAAAATCATCAGATAAAATAATACAAAGATTAAACACAATACATTAACAGCAATATTTTTTTATCTGTAAACTATTATAAACAATATATAAACAATTACGTAAATTGACAGGAATTTTGAATCCCTCTTAATAATCTGTCAGCTGAGCGTCACGGGATTGGTACCGGGATTACTTTGTTAGAGTTCGAGAGGGGCGTACTAAAACAACTGTTAGTATAGTACGGTCGACAAATCGTGGCCGATATCTGCTAGTGTAGGCTTACTGAACTTTTGCGCCTAGTTCACTCGGAAACAAAGTAATGAAAATGAGGAAAAATTCTAAAATAAAATGAGCGCAGTCATCTTCAGCGACCTTCAAGTGGCCACGACTCCCCGACCGTACTATATACTAAAACAACTGTAGGTACGTTGTAATTGCTTCAATTTGCGACGAGCACAGTCATGGAGGAGATTGCTAATGGCGTCACCTTGGTTGGCCCTCGGATTCGTTATGTTATTTGTATTTATGCGGAGTGCTTGATTGGTTTTTTATATATTTTTTGCAATAATTCATGTGCATACAAATTGATAAAGTTGCCAGTATCTGCAAAGATTGTGAATGTTATCCTCACTAGATTCTGGTATTGTTATACAAACAGAGGCAGGAGCTACCACTAACCGATTATATTAAATGAGAAAACGGAATTCATTCACACTAGTATTTTTTTCTGCTTATCGCTCAAAAATCTGACACATATCCATATTACATGATCTATCATTGGCGAACACAGTGTCTAACTATTATATAAACGCGGCGGTTGTAAATTCGATTCCTGACATGACATGGAGTGTCCTAACAATAGGTTCCTTATGCCTACTGTAATATATATGGAATACAACGTGAAGATGAAAAGAACAAATAAATAAACGTGTCATTTTCGTGTCCTCAATGTTTTCAAGTAATAATTCGCTATTTTAGCACCAATTACGGTTTGGCGTCAGATAGCGAAACGAAATTCGCAACTCAATCGCAATTATTTTGCACTTAAAAGAAGATTTGAAGCGAGCGTTAATTGTAGACAAGCGCCAGAAACGGAGCCTTCATCAGATTTTGTTTAAACATATATTTTTTTATAAAAAAAAAATTGAGACAAAAATATATATTTTCTGTAAACACACTCGATGACGGAGAGGCATTGATCTGACGCGATGGTTACGGATTCAATGCCCATTCGGGAGAAGTAATTGTTATTTTCGCGATCTCTAAGCAATTTCCAAAGAAGCAATTTTCTAAAAAAAAAAAATCATGTTGAATAAACCCGTAGTTAGATTCCTCTAGGTTTCATAGAATATATTACGTGTCGTATACAATAAGTTATTCCTAGATAGAGATTAGAATTAGCAGGAAAAGCGCAGTATCGTATCTAAACCATCTTTTTTGCCGTGTGATCCCGGCCTAGAATAGGATCATCCTGGTACTGGTGGTGT
>DWAP01001220.1:0-16565 GCA_018230625.1 Heliconius eleuchia
AACCTAGTGTTAAGACACTCCGTTCCCCACTTTCTGCTGAATTCTGGAGGTATTGTGTGTTGAGTGGCAGCGCCACGACCGGCCTAATGTACGTATATGATCAAAAACTCGATACAAGAATATCGATTGCATATTTTACACTGCAGTAATATCTATGATTCCGCAAAGCGTCGTGCGTTTTTACTAACGTTACTTCCTACGTTATTTCATTATATTTTTGCTGTGTGTGGGAATCGACTAGGATGCACAATGACGTCGGCCGTATATGAACCCGTCGATCGAGAATGCACCAACAAACGGTGTTCCGTGAACGCAGAACAATGATGAAGTGGTTTTGTAATGTCTTCTACTTGCCAAGTGTGACGCAAGCTTGAATCTACATATCGTAGCCGTATGTTAGTAGATCTAAGCTCATTATTCATAAACAGCCAGACAACTTTAAATATAATCTTGTACGCGATTGAATTCGCTAAATGACCATATTGTTTTAAATCGGCGTAGCATTTCAATATAATGGCATTTGTATTGATATACGAGTCATGTGCTTTAGTGATTTGATGTAACAGAATTACAGTGAATTTGAATTGGAAACATCCGAACAAAAAATCTAGAAAATAAAAAAAATAATTTTCTGATAATTGAACACCCTAACGACTTCTCATATGGAAGTTATTCATAAAAGATACTTTTAAGCTTCCTATTATTTAAAAACAATATGGAAGTTAATTAAAATTTGAGGCCTATGGCTAGCGCAGGGAAGGGTTGAATATTTTGTTTGTTATATTCGTTATAATATCGATATCATTGAAATATTTTGTGTTTAAATTTTACTACTCAAGGAAACCTCTATTTGTAATCAATTCAAAGTAGCCATAGTTCATAGTTAAAACGCTCTTGACATGATTAATGAACCGAAGAATGAGAAACATTAGGTTTTTATACCAAAGTTTTAACGTTTTGTAAATAAATAATTGATATTTATGTACATTGTTATAGTAACTATTTCATAACCGGATTTGTTTTACAATTTATTTTAAATTGTTCTATATACATAAAAATACTAATATAATAAAAAACTAAACTTAAAACTTAATAAGCCCTTTAGTTATGTATCGCATCGGAACACAATAAAATATTTTCCTTAATATATTTATATATCTATGAATTCTGATACGTTACTTAAAGTCACGATCAGAATACCACGGAGGAATACTAATCGATAGCCACCGCTTACACTATACATACAAAACAAAATAACCAATGATGTTAACCAAATTTCATATTATTTTATGCTTATTGAAAATAAAATAGTTTCGTTTTCGTAAAAATTCAATGACAGTAAAATATCTTGTGGATATTTTGTGGGCAATAAGCTTCCCGGTATATCCCTCACACAGCAGGGTAGGCAGAGGGAACCTAGTGTTAAGACACTCCGTTCCCCACTTTCCACCGAATTCTGGAGGCATTGCGCCGCCGCGCTTTTAATCGACACCACAGCGAAGAATTGGAAATATAAATTTAAATAAATATCCCCAGAGTGGGGATCGAACCCAGAACCAGTCGCGTTTACAGTTACACTTTGTGCCCCTGCGCCACGACTAGCCTCTAATATATGTATATAATATACTTGCTTTTAACTTATAAATACAAACCATAAATCATTCTTGGGGCATATAATAATTAGATCAATAGATTAAACTAGATCTCGATCGAAATGATTATATAATGAAAGCCAATTAATGTGACTCCCAAATCGCGGGCGATTTCTGTATAATTATATAATATATGATAAGGAGTTCAAACTATACGAAAGAAAAGACTAAAAGGTTTTTAATATACATATTTCCACAAATATCTCGAATGTTCGTCATATATCTATACATATTTTTAAAACTATATATAATGTCTTTCTCTAGGTGTTCGCTGTAGGTGCTAGAATATGATAATAAATAAAATTGAGATTTTCTAAGCAATCACTGTATTTATTCAGCCACCTCTTCAGGATTTCGTCTTCAGGGTTTTTATAATAAAGAATATATCTATGTATATTCTTCGTTTATTTTAAGTTTAAGTATTAAATTCAGGATTTACCCTAATATATCCACACTGTATTAACTTTACAAATAAGACAAACATCACTATAATGTTTCATTCAGTTGAATAACTGTATGAAACTGAACTAAAATTAAGAACTGTTAATATATTTATTAAAAAAGAAAAAAAAAATATTGGAAAAAAATGTAACCTCCCTATTCCTTATTAAATTTCCTACAATATTCAATGCCATAAAAATCCCTTCAAATCTTCAGATAAATAGGTATAAATATTCAGTAACGCCTCCGCGACGTTTGTTTATAGCGTTTTATTTCAAGTTGTTGAAAGCAAATTAAGATAATCAAGTGAAGTTGTTAAAAGAAATATAAGCTGCATAACGGACACTGCTTTTAATGTAAACAAAACACATACATATCAACACTAGCGTCGTTACGCTTAGTATTCTAGAAACATGAAGCTAATTGTGCTTCACTAGAAATGAACATGATCACATTTATTATTAAGAAACTACATACTTTATAATAAGATACTTTATATACAGATAACTCTAATAAAAGATTTTTTTTAATATAATAAATCCTTATATAGATTATTTTATATAGCAGAATAGGCAGAGTTAACCTAGTGTTAAGACACTCCATTCCCCACTTTCGGACGAATTTTTGAGGCATGCGAGGCATGTTGAGTGGTCGAACACAAAGCTGCGCTTTGCAAATATTAACTAATAAGCAATCATATATTCCCCCGAGGGGGAATCCAATCCAATCCATGAACCGTCGCGTTCACAGCCATACTTGAATCCCTGTGCCACGACGGCCTAAAGAATTTGTAATAAGAAACACAACTAATGCTTAAGTGTATCAAAAGCATAAATGATTTATTTTTTCTAAGCACCGGTCAAGTACGGAATATATAAATATACTAATTACTAATAAATAAAATATTGTTCAACAACCATTAACTTTTAAACGGATGACTAAATTTCAAGGTGGACATGCACAACTAAATAAATAATTAATTTTCTTACCAAAACTAAAAAATATATTTTTAGTTCTTATTTTGTTTTGTTTTTCTTTGTCTATTGTCATATTTCTAATGTTATCAATTCCAATTTTAAGGGATCATGATTTTTTAAAATTAAAATTATGAGTATATAAGATAATAATAAATATATAAAAAACTTACATGCATCATAAATGTCAATCACGTATGAAGGTAGTCCAATAAAAAGTCACTAACAACACTGCATCGTACTGCGGGTCACGTCGACCCTTGTTACGAATCCAAAGTTTATAGTAAAGTAAAGGCGTGCGTACACACGCTCCGCGCGCTTTGGACTGCGCAGTGGATCGACCAAGAGCATGCGCACGCGCACCACTATGTAAGTAGTAGTAAGTAAGCTCGAGCTTGATCATCCATATCACCGTGTGTATTGGTACCGGTGACAATAGCACTATATTTAGCAGATGCGTTTCCTTCGTTGATGGGCAAGTAAAAAATATACAGGTTACTACTACACATTTGCCACCATTTCGACCTTGTCATTTAAGTTTTTGTCGTCGAACTCGTCTTTGCAAATATAGAAACATCCTTCGTTATTTATAGAAAATAGTTTTAAAATTGAAACCTATTGTTTTCGATGTTAACCCAACTTTTAAAACAAGCACCGCTTTACTACTTTAACAAGTTATAACTTCTATAATCATAAATAAATTTGAAAAAAAAAATATATATTTTTGTTTCATACTCTATTTAAAACAATTTTAGCTTAATGTTGAATAGAAAGAAGTCAATCTTATTAATTTATTTTACCAAAGTTAAAAAAAAGAAATGTAGAATTTTTGTTTAATATAAAAAGTAGACCATTCTCAAACGCATCAAGAGTTTTTCACAAATTTATTATATTATTTTTTCAAAGTCGAACGTTGTCTTCAGAACTAATAATAAAAAACTATTTTTAAAGCAAAAATCTATTTAATAATTGTTATTACAAATATCATCTTTATCTTTATATGTAATTTAACTCATATAAATTATTACTATATACATATAAAGTCATAAATGTAAGAAGAACTATTTGTAACGAAAGTTTCGTGAATGGATATTGCGAGCGGCAGTTTAGTGGCACGAGCAATATTTTTAAGGTTGTCTCCAAACGTACGACTGTTTTTTTTAGTACTGATTTTGACAGAAATTATTGATGAATTAAGTTATATAATTATTAATATGTAATTTATAGTAAATAAAATTTATAGTAATAACGATGTCGGTCGAGGCAAACGGCCACAAGCGAGTGACTGTAACCGCGACAGGTTCTGGGTTCAATAATCACTCGAGGAAATGAATTATTTAATTTCATTTCTTCACTCTGGTATCGAGGTAAAGCGCGACGTTGAGTTTCACCACTCAACACGCAATGTCTCCACAATTTGGCGGAAAGTAAGGAGAGGAGTGTCTTACCTCTAGGCCCCCTCTGTCTACCCTGCTACACGTAGGATTTGATTGATTTTAGTAAATAATCATCTATTTCTAGAAAGAATTAATTTTAGTTTTTTTAACTATTTATTTTTACGTTAAAGAAAACATAGCGTCTAAAGCTCATTTTACTAAACAATATCATTTAAATTTCACAAAATATCAATTGCTCGCGTGCGGAAGCCTTTAGGATACGTAACATGAAGCAGAGTATGTCACACGACTTATTAATCATAAGAACTCGATTAAAATCATCACGCTACCGATGTCTGATATCGATTACAACACATAGTAAATCGAGACTGAGTAGTGGAAGCCAGTACAAGCTTTTACGAATTCATAGAGTTCAATGAAACATATATTATTGATGCCGTACAAAACTTGCCGTTGTATTAACTTTATAATTTAAGAATCAAAAAATAAATAAATAAATCAGCTTCACGCTGTATCGCACGCACACAGCAGGGTAGGCAGAGGGAACCTAATATTAAGACGCTCCGTTCCCCGCTTTCCGCCGAATTCTGGAGGCATTGCGTGGTGAGTGGCAGAACTCAACGCCGCGCTTAGTCTCGATACCAGAGCAAAGAAATGGAAATATAAATTTAAGTAAATATTTCATCTCCTCGATTGTGGATCGAACCCACAGCCAGTCGGTTTTACAGTGACACTTCGTGCCGCTGCGCCACGACTGGTCTCATTACTATAATTTAAAAGAAATGAGAAATATTAGTTTTGTGTTATAACATTATTCATTAAACATTTTCTATGCGAGTAACAATATATACGTTTGATTCCCATTTGAGGAAATGAAATATTTAATTGAGGTAATGCGCGGCGTTGAATACCTTCACTCAACACATAATGCCTCCATAATTCAGCGGAAAGTGGGGAACGGAGTGTCTTAACACTAGGTTCTCCATGACTACCCTGCTGGATACAGCGTGAAGCAGATTTATAATTTTTTTCATAGAAAATATACAGTATGTTTGTAAAAATAATTTACATAATACTGGTTGGTGGCTATAATCTGGCTGTATATATATCTATCGTGTCGAAACTTCCTATCGCTTGCAACATACCTCTAATAAGTATTAGACGCTTATTTGGTTGTCAACTGTGTCAGTTGAATAACGTTTTTATTACGTAATAATCTTATAAATATACAATAATCCAGGTGTCGGACACCTATAAAATATGAGCGTATTAACATTGAAAAATTTTTCAAACTATAATTTATTTTTATAGCCTATTAAAGAAACCAATGCAATGATACAACTCGGAATTAACGTTTTAGTTTATGTGGAAAAAAAAACAGCTTCACTCTGTACCTCACATATAGCAAAATAGGCAGAGGGAATGTAGAGTTAAGGCACTCCGTTTCTCACTTTCCAAGTTTTTCTAGGCATTGCATGATGAATGGCGGAAATCAACGCCGGGTTTTTACTTGGTGATCAAATCCACACTCTTGCGTTACAGCCACAGCCACTACGCCGCGACGACCTTAAATAGTTTATAAGACTTTTAAATAAATTTAAAATTGATATGGAGCAGCTAGAGATGTTTCAATGGCATCCCAAATTCGAACCCAATCTCTATGTCCGATTCAATTAAACCAGACCAATTATATCATTGGCCGTCCTACAGCGGTAATTCGATTATCCACCACACGCCACGCTCCGCCGCCCAATACCACAACTTAGTCTTGTGATATACTTTTATAACTGTTCAAAATTAATTAAGAGATGCTCATCAATATTTATTAGACTGGAGTGATAGTAGCACTTGTTTTGACTTACAATATTTTAATAATCTTTATATACGTTGGCAAAACCTCCAGATTAAGCGGAAAATGGGGAGCGGAGTGTTTTAACAATAGGTTCCCTTTGCCTTCCCTGTTGTTTCGGGGATAGAGCGTGAAGCTGATTTTTTTTTATTTATATTTGTAGTCAATAAGTATTCAAATCAATTAAATTAGTTATCAATTTATTCAGTCAGTCATTATATATATTTTACCATCGTGGTATTAGTAGAACCATGTTTGTGGATCTAAATATCATTAGGACTAGCGGGTAGATTAAAATTTAAAACATTTTCTTTTCTTCCATTGTCGTGCCGACATATTATTTAAATTTTAATAATTTAGTTTATCTATCTATTAAAAATCTATCTATTAAAGATGAGTAACTAAACAAAGAGAAAATAATTAATATTTAAAAACCTCCGAAACAAAAAGTACTAAAAAGTTAAACTACTACAAACTACTAGAAGAATGCCTCTTATTAAGAAAACGTATAAAAATATTGGACGTAGCGAAAACTTTTTTATACATTTTCTATAATCATTTTCTATAATAAGTATTTTTGTAAAATAATTCTGAAAAAAAATGTTATAACATAGAAAAATGCTAATAATCTTCACTTTGAAGAATATATTTTCTTGAAAATTGGCTAAGAACATCTTTTATTAAGTCAACTTTCACACAAAAAATAACAAAATCAAATCGGTACATTCGTTTAGACACTACAATGACACAGACAGACACGTCAAAATCAGTTTTCGCCGGGGGTTAAAAAAATGAGTTGACAAATCACCACGAGCTCTTTTGTATTCCAAGCGAATCTATTTTCACTAACACATTCATACGAGTACATGTGTCAGACACCAAAGAAGGAGCAAAATAGGCCTACAAACGCAATATGCTGAATCGACAGTTGAATATTATTAACACAAATTATATTTTATCATATTAATTCATACATTGGCTTTTCTATTGCTCGTCAATATTCTATACATATGTTGTATGTTGTATAATATAGGTGATGAAATGTTGACTTTAAAAAATTTTATAGCTTTACGCTGTATTCCGCATACACCCTGGTATAGGAAGAGGGAATTTAGTGATAAGACAATGTGTGTTGAATTTTGGAGGCATTGCGTGTTGAGTGGCGGAACTCAACGCTGCGTTTTGCTTCAAAACTAGAGCGAAGAAATGAAAAACTTTCCATATTTAATTTCCTCTAGTGGGAACCGAATCCACAACCTGTCGCGTTTACAGTTACACGCTTCCGCTCCTGCGCCACTACAGCCTCATACTTACCGAACTAACGGGAGTTTAAAATGTTTCTTATAAATATTAATTTTGTGAAAATAAAATATCAAGAGAACAAAAATCACATAAGATTACGTAAAACAAACTCAAGACTAGGTAAATCTGCAATGTACACCGGATATTTTTATGAACCAAGGTTGGTTGGCACATTAAAATGTGATGGCAGTTTTGAAAGCGCTCTTGTAAATATCTCAAGTTTCAACAGTAAGCAGTGGTTGTTAAATATAATGAATTTTAGCTATGAAATGTTGCAGTTGTCACGTTGCTTGAGAAACTTTGAAAATATGAAAATGTAATAGTTGCAGAAAGTAACAAAGTACAACAAGTATCTAATATAAAGTCAACGACTCCGGTCAGCAAAAAAAAAAATAATGAAATTGTCAATTATTGGTGTATTGCGCATACATAATAAATCATTAATTAATAAATGAAAGAATCGAAAACATAATTCAATGCTTTTAAACGAAAAAAATACAATGTTGTTGTCTTTAAAGAAGTTTTTTTTGGGCGAAGCGCGCACGTGTCTGTGCGCCTTAGTGCTTCTACATGTTCATATACACAAATATTCTAGCTATCTAATTTCAGGTTACTAATTTTAGGTCACAAACCTACTTTTCAAAACAAATGAAATTGTATTCAGTTGATATTATAGTGCAATGAACAAGAACACCATTGTATTTCATTTCTATTCATTTAATAACCGAGTCCTAGATATTTGTTGGTATTTATTTAAATTGGCACAGCCATCGACCACTTCATTTGACTGTTATTGTTTTTACGAACGTCTTTCATCGTTTTTATGTTCCCAGTAGAACAGCAAGACCACCAATGAGATATTGGCAAGTCATGATGTTTAATTTCGATAAATGTTTAGGTGCCTTCATAGAAATAGAATTGATGTCTGTTCTAATAACCTTATTTATTATGGTTATTTTGTTTTCCATAACGAAATGACTAGCTTTAAATAACAAAAGTTCTCTAAGTCTGAAAATGATAAGATTACGGTTAATCCTAGCATGAGCATGTCTTAAGATATTAAGCAAGCAACGTAAAGCTTAGATAACAATTTAGGTGTTTTGATACTTGAATCAGCTTCACGCTGTATCCCGCACGCAGCGGGATAGACAGAGGGAACCTAGTGTTAATACATTCCCCACTTCCTGTCAAATTCTGGAGGCATTGCGTGTTGAGTGGCAGGACTCAACGACGCGCTTTGCCTCGACACTAGCACGCAAAGCAGCAAGCGCAAGCGAAGAAATGGAAATATAAATTTAAGTAAATATTTCATTTCCTAAAGGGGGGGTGGTTACAGTCACTCTTTGTGCCGCTGCGCCACGACTGGCCTCATTTTATATAAATTTATTATAGTAAATTTTTATTTTTATCTATATCTATCTGTAAACACACTATACGGTATATATACACTATATTTGTAGAAATTTTCATTTTCAAAGTAAGAAATATGCTTTCTATACATTATGAGCTGTCGAAATGACATCTTACGCTGGCTTATATTTTATTTATGGAATACAAAACTTAAAACGATGCTTAACGAAAACTATCTGATCTGGTCACATTCTACCACCATAATTATGTTTTGTTTTTCATATCAACACCAAATAAATCCTATCATTAACCTTTTTATATTAATGATAGGATTTAATCTTTATTAACATCACCACCGGCCATTACTTTTACTAAAATCTGTTTTTACATCATCAGTAAGTCCATTATGCATATACGTTCTTCTCACAGTGCGTACTCAACACTCGATGACATTTTTTTCTGACGTATACGATGAAGGTGTGACTTTCTCAGATAAATATGAATTATGTGATTTGGAAATAACTTACACAAATTGAAACCAAAAGTTATACACGATTAAAGTAAGTCCCTATAAGTACTATAAAATTACACCTATTTATTGGAGTCTCTTTCAAGTTTCATTCGAAAAACATGTTGGTATCTGTTGAGGAGGAAGTATTGAATACAAATTAGGTAATAAAATACGATGACAAAATAAAATTTTGATAGTGAAGGAGCTTTAAGTTAGCATTAATACCTTATATCCTCATCGTCATGCAGCGTGGTTGCGCAGGCGCATTAACCATGCGAGTGGCGATGTACGCAGCGGCACTATCGATTGTTTACAGTCCTACACGTTTACTTATACTTGTCAAGGTCGTTTGATATTGAATTGTAAGCTTTATTACAAACGTTGAAGAACCCGTTCTTACAGTTGAAGCTTACCAGAGGCGACCCGTGGCCACACGGACCGACATCGATATGACCATTTCAGGAGTTTAGTCACGAACTTACGCACTCTAACATGCTACTTTAGAAGGGGATATCGACTTTGACCGATGGTTATGACGTTAGAATAACTTTGAATAGAGTAATTAAGTCATAAGTACACAAGGCGAATAAGAGATTCTCAAAGAATTTATTAATATGTATTAATATCTATTGTTTATCGTGTTTTAATATTTTTAAGGCGTTCTTACGTATTACAATAGTTACGTCGGTATTCTTTAAGAGTAAATAGCTATATCATTTGCCGTAGGAAATAATAAAACGCCCATTTTCCTACCTCATAGTAAGTAGCTTTTGGATTTAAAAAAATCGTTCATTTTGTTGTAATACCAATTAAGACCAAAAAATAAATATCAACTATACATTATGGTGCTGAGAAACACTTTCATATTGCCACCATGACTTAATCTTTCTTCCATATCTTACAAAATGCTATTTAAAATTAGTCATTAAGGCATTTGAGAAAGCTTTTAAGTGTAAAATATAGGATCTCATCTCCATAATAATATTCTTTATTCATATCATAATGATTGCAGCAATCAATCTTATATATGGTATCGTTAAAAAAACGACTTACGTCACTGGACGCTCCAGAAATATCGCCGCCGGCGCACGTAGTACGTAATAAAATCAATTGTTCGACCTATCTTTTCTAACGAATGATGATTTCACGTTTGAAATGTGCTGCATAAATCTCGGTGCTTTCAAAGGGATCACTTTCACCTTTTAACGAGCATGGGATGACATTTAGTTCAAAATAAGTCGACTTGAGGTTGTTGCATATTGTTGTTGAGGAGAAGCGACGTTATGATTGTGCATAAAAATAAATAACAATATATAAAAAATAAATAACTTTAATATAAAATGAAGTTTACTATTATGCATATGTTAATCATTTTTGTTTAAGAAACGCAATTTTTAGTAATACAAATTTGCTCTTCATAGAATACGATTACGGTTACATGAAAATTATAGAAATAAAATAGGAAAAAAGTACCCCATATCCCCCACACAGCATGGTAAGTAGAGGGAATTGCTCGAGGGATTACCTGGTGAGTGCCTCGAAACTAGAGTGAAGAAATAAAAATCTTGAATATTTCATTTCCTCGAGTGGGGATCAAACTCACAACCAGTCGCACACTTGTGCTTCTGCGCCACGGCAGTAATACAACAAATAAAATAATAATAATAAACAAATCACTTACTATACGACAGTAGTGATGTAAAAGCTCTAAATATTTCATGCGTTGATAATATTGATTGACGGTGAGACAATTTTTTTTTCAATTTTGACTTCTGAGCTTGATTGGCGATATTCAATATCAAGTTTGGCAGCTTTTTAACCCACTTTATAAAAGAGCAAAGGGCCGACGCAACTTTTCGTGTTACATAATCTTATCACATGTTGACATATAGATAGGAATCGAATTTAATTAGTCCCGATTTAAAATGAAACTTTTTAAACTAATATTTATTGTATATATTTATACAGTTTCACTCTGTGTTCCACAAAAAGTAGGGTATGCAGAGAAAACCTAGTGTTCAGACACTCCGTTCCCCATTTTCCTTCGAATTCTGGAGGTGTTGCGCATTGAATGACGGAACTCAACTACGCGCTTTGCCTCAACGCCAGAGCGAAGCTATGAAAATATTTAATATTTCATTTCCACTAGTTGGGATCGAATCCACAACCAGTCACATTTACAAACACACACTAGTGCCGCTGCACCACGACTAGCCTCAATAATATTCATTAAATGTGCGTTGTAATGTATTTCTACACTTCTCCAGCCACATTACTTTAAGAAACTCATTTCTTGATCTAAGGAGGTGCATCGTAAGCACCAGCCCGGAGGTATCGTGATCCTCACTCTTGTTATGCAACGCCTGCAATAGATAATGGGCAACGCTAATGACAACCGATACATAAAACGTATAAGAGGCCGCACGAGTGCCACTATATGATCGAGCGAGGCTAATAAGATAAGAGTTTGTGATTAAAGTTGAACTTTCACTATAGCTCTAACTCCTCGGCCCATTATAAGTACTTACGTCAATTATAAAACATAAATATGAGATCAAATAGGTCTCATTTTGTGTTATATAAGTTTTTGTTCACATATCCTCTCTACAGAGGGCGGTTGATGGGTAATTTGTGTAATTAGAAACATGTTTTAATGCTATGACCGCAACACAATCGTACGCACGTCACCGAGCGGCATTTTTCGCGGTCTAGATTCAGTGGAAAAAGGGTCCTATGCGTAGTATTCTCATAATTTTCGTGACTTTGTCGCTAATTGTTTATAATAATGTTAGTAGCTATTTGTATTCAGTGGTCCATGTTGAATAACTTTAAATTCATTATAACACTAGCAATAACTACCTAAATTAAGTAAAGTACTTTATTAGATTTTTTAAAATAGTATGTTACCTTTAGCTTTCTACAGTTTTAAGAAACATTTTTTAAATGCCTACAAATATTAGGCGCGAGAGACGCATGGTCAAATGGAAATTACCAAAGTAAGTTTATAAGTATTCAAATTTAATCACGCTTCACACTGTATCCCGCACACAGCAGTGTAGGCAGAGGGAACCTATTGTTAAGTCACTCCGTTTGCCACTTTTAGCCGAGTTCAGGAGGCATTGCGTGATGAGTGGCGGCACTCGAAGCCGCGCTTTGCCTCGACACCAGAGCAAAGAAATGAAAAAATATATATAAATAAATATTTCATTTCCTCGAGTGGGGATCGAACCCACAATCGATTTTACAGTCACACTTTGTGCCTCTGCGCCACGACTGGCCTCAACACATGAAATGGTCTAAGCACTCGGAGTAACTCTGACCGCCGGTACTGTTGGGTATAGTCGAGACATTAACGTGATATAATAACATAATAGCCTTCCACAAAAATGTTTTTTCAATTAGTAGTTCAGAATCAGTAGTTTTTGAGATGTGTGTGTGTTCCATTAAACAAATTCTTCAGATGTAGTATAAATTACTTTTAAATTACTATTATCGTCTCGAAGACAATTTAGTTATGACCATACAAATTTAATGCTATAGACGTCTATTAGAATATAATAATCAAAAACAGTTTCCTTTAAAAGAAATTCTTATCACAGTCGTCGTTTAGGGAGAGCTTTCTATGATAATACCATGGGATTTGAGTGGTATAACCACTACCATTTCACTCACCGCTGCTTGAGTATCAAAATAATTACCTCAATCCATATTAATTTTGTCCTAGAACTTTCTAATGTCAAGATAAATAGCGCCGTGGTTGGTAATTGGAAATGGATAATGAGAGAGCAATGGACATTTTTCAGATGGGTACCAGTTGTCATCATTAAGTGGGTTTTCACTTATAATGTTTATTAAAGGCCATCGTGGCGCAGGCACAAGAGAGGCTGTAATACGACAGTTGGGGGTTCGATCCCCACTTGTGGAAATTAAATATTATATAATTCCGGCGTTGAGTTCCGCAACTCAACACGCAATGCGTCGAAAACTTTGTGGAAAATTGGGAACGGAATGTCCTAACACTAGGTTCCTTTTGCGTACCGTGATGTGTGCGGCATATTTATTTATTAAAACATATGCTTCATTTAAACGTTATTGCTAAAGCAAGCAAGTAGCTCAACATAACTTACTTAAGTAAATACTAATTTTACTTTTTCTGTTCAGTTACTTAATCATTCGAAATGTCGGTGTTGGCAAAGATATATGAGTAACAGATGGTTATGTAGAAAAAAAAATGTAATTTCGATTCATATTCCTATATTCGGCAATCATTAGTGTTTCACGTTATAAGAGTTTTTGTATATTTTAAAACCAAAAGTAAACATAAAAGTGGAAAATGGCGTATTTTAAGACTAGGCCGCCTGATGTTATTACAAAACTAAAGTGTGCGTTTGTTTGTTGTTAGTTTTTTTTGTATAAAGCCTGCTGTGTAAGCAGATTGAATCTAGTGTTTGAACACTCCGTTAACTATTTATAGTTACTATATTATTAAAGACTGTTTTCTAAGGGTATTTTATATTACCATCGTCGACTTGCATGACATTCTGCGTAACTTACCTGTAAAAGAAAGAAATATATTAATTCACATACGTAATATAAAATTATTATATACTCTTTTATTTTAATTTACAAACTTTTAGGAATCTAAAAGTTCAAGGCTTTCATGGAGAGGGACACAAGCGTGTGACTAAGCGGTGCGGTTGTGGATTCGATTCTCTCTTCTCTTTTTTTACTTTCTCCCTCTGATAACAAAACAAAGCGCGACGTTGGATTCCGCCACTCAATACGCAATGCCTTCCTTCCGCTGAAAGTGGGGAAGCGGAATGTCTTTCTAGTTTTCTCTGCCTACCCTACCTTAGGCGGGATAGAGCGTGAAGTTATTTATCATTCTTAATTATTAAAAAAAAAATAAGCTTCAAGCTGTATGCAGGATACAGCTATATCCCTCACACAGCAGGGTAGGAAGAGGGAACCTAGTGGTAAGACTCAACGCCGCGCTTTGACTCGACACCAGAGCGAAGAAATGGAAATATACATTTAAGTAAATATTTCATCTCCTCGAGTGAGAATCGAACCCACAACCAGTCGGTTTTACAGTCACACTTGGTACCACTGCGCCACGCCTGACCTCAAATTCTTAATTACCTAATAAATATTTTGACTTCTATTAGGCGTAAGTATCATATGAATAAGAGAATCTCTCTCTCTCTTAGAAACTTTTTTAAATATTTGTAGTATAGTCAGGAAGTACGAGCACGTGACGTAGGTACTGTAAGAACATGTTTTCCTTGTTAGACTGTTATTCAGCTGATTTCGCAACCCTCGTGCTTTGCCTCAACATCCGCCGACCGCCGCGTGACTGCACGTGCTGATTGCACCCAGCCACGCTATGATTTTATGTTTTTACGTATGGTATTGCCACACTATGTTATAAAAGCTAGATTGTAAATATTTAGCTTTTTTTTCTTTGTAGGCTAAGTAAGCTTTTGTGTGTTGCTTGTATAATATGACTAATCTAGGGACTATTTGAATAAAAAATCGAGAATTTGAAGATTAAAATCTATTAATCTTGGCAATGCTAATTGCGGTTTTAAAAGCCAGCCGTTGGTAATTTTTGTATAGTATTTCTAATCCATATCTTTTATTAGCTTTCTCAGGATACTTAACTATACATTTTTTAACCTACACGCTATATCCAGCGTGTAGCAGGGGAGGCGTGTAGGGTGGGAGCCTGGTGTTAAGACACTCCACTACCCATCTTCCGCCGAATTCTAAAAGTATTGTAGGTTGAGTGGAGGAACTTCTCTTTTCTATTTTACCTTGACGCCAGAGCGAAAAAAAAAGAAATAATTAAATCAAAAATAAAAATGGCAGAGCGGCAACCGCAGTTAATGTCGCGTTTACAGTCACACGCTTGAGCCGCCGCGCCAGGACTTGCCTCAACTTTACATATGTTGTAATTTTTCTTTTGTTACCTCCAAATCTCCTGCTCCTCCTTCTTCTGCAAGTCAGTCGTGTGTATCTCTTTTCGTTTTTACAACTCGCCCTCACATTTTATCTTTATAACTATTGTTTCAACACTTATTTTTAAGTCCCCAAACACTTCATTCTTGAGCTTGAGAAGTACGCACTTCTTCCTTCTCACGATTTTATTTAGCATTCTGCTTAAGATATACATTGAATAAGATTGGTTTCGTTATTTAATAACTTGTGTTTCTTATATGTTTTAAGTAAAGAATATACATCATAAGTACTACTGTGTACATTGTTAACGTACGTATGTACTACGTACATAAGGCAAATTAATTATGTTTGCATTATTCACCGCTGATTCAGAAATATGTAAATTCAAATGCAACACTGATATAAAATAGTTATAAGATGACAGGAAATGATTTCTATACGTTCATATAATTATATGATGTATATGTAGAATAGTAGAATATTTTACGAGGCCACTGGTGCCACCTCATCGTGGCAGTCAGTCATGGAGCAGAGGCAAGAGTGCAGCTGTAAACAAGACAGTGGTGTAATTGTGGGTTCGATTCCCGCTCGCGGAAAAGAATTGTTTAATATTTTCATTTAGAGAGAAGCGAGGCGAAGCGCAGCTTTGAGTTCTACCATTCAACGGGCAATGCATCTAGAAATCAGCAGTCGTAATAGGAACGGAGTATTTTGGCGTTGGGTTCGCAGGTTCCCTCTGTCTATCCTACTATATGTCGAATAGATATAGCGTAAAGCTAAAAATATGTAGAAAATTTTACTAAATTTATCTAATACAATGTACATTTAGTGATGCAATAAAATGTTTTATGCAATTGAAATATATCATCAACGAATCTGTTACAACATAACAACTGGTCAGACATCGTAATTCACATGTCGTCGTAAAACCCTATTTCTTCCACTACAAATGTATGTTGAGCTAAACGGCTCGGTTCCGCTCGATGTATAAAGAGAAAGTCATTTTTTCATGTTTTTTTTATATTTTGTGACGGAAAAGTTGTCTTGACACTAACTACTAACTTAGTTGTGTTTTGAGGCCAGTCGTGGCGCAGTGGCACAAAGTGTGACTGTAAAACCAACTGGTTG
>DWAP01001221.1:0-16564 GCA_018230625.1 Heliconius eleuchia
ACACCACCAGTACCAGGATGATCCTATTCTAGGCCGGGATCACACGGCAAAAAATGTAAGGAATGGAGTGTTTTAGCAGGAGTTTCCCTCCCTGTCTACCCGACGTAGAAGAGTGAAGGAGTTACAAATCTATTAAAAGTTGAAAAATTTTCTAATATCTTGTATTTCTTAATAATTATATTAAGAGCAAGATGATATATGCATTGGTTAATGTTGTAATACATTAAATAGATCAATCAAATACAATAAAAAATCTTTCTTTTTATTCCGTACTCGAACCCACTACCACCAAGTATCGCTTCATTTATTAACAGTTTGTGAGTGTACTCGAAGTTACTGAAAGCCCTACACGTCACTGTTTGAAAAAAATTGAAAATATTGAAATTTGAACTTTAAATCGAAGGGAATAAAGCAGAATTTAAGTTAATTTACTTTTTTTAGAACTAAAACTTGTATTCCACTGACTTAGGAATTGTGGACTTTAATGCTATTAGAATAAGATAGGTATAGGGTTCGATTCCAAGAGTCCTCAACTCAAGTGGTGCCCATAGATCTCATACATCTGTGATTTGTATTAAAGTTATATCTTTTTGTGTTTAGCGGCTGTTATAGTTTGAGTGGTGTAGTGGTCAAATGTTAGTAAAGCAACACTATATGGGACTATAAGTGGGTGGTGATCGTTGAAATTGGAGAGATTTATTATATTTATATTTACACTTAATAAATACAGTAGTAGTAGGTAACTCAACGCCCTGCTTAGTCCTGTTGCCAGAATGCCAAAAAGAAAAAACGTCGTTTTCTTGGATAAGTCACTATCGAAACTACAACTACTCTTACAGATTGAGACGTTTCTCTACTGTTCCATAATAGTTTTTATTTGTTTCCTAAATAAAAATTCAGGCGTTAAGCGGAGAATTTAAAGCATTGGCACTATGTCGTCTTTGTCTACTCTGATACAGAATACAGCGTAAATCTGAAAGAATCTTTATATTTATTACATTTTGCGGGGTAAATAAAGATTTACCTACGCCTTTCCTTTTTCAAATTACAAAACAGATTTTAATGCGATTTTCAACAAAAGACATAGTAATAAAGATAAGGACAAGGAGAAAGTTTATATGTACAATACATGTATGTATTATACATATTAGTGCTAGCAGTGGTTTCACTTTATTTACACTTTGGTGATTTTATCATTAGATTATCGGAGATTTGGGCTCTACGAGAGAATTACGAAAGAATCGCACAAGGATTTATTAAAGGAAATTGAGGAATAGGAGACGTAGAGGGAGACCTCAGTGGACCTTCGAGAACACAATACCGATGATATTGGAGGAAGGTCACGTAAAAAGCATGAAGACAGTAGTAGCATTTGGCGCTCCGTTCACTCTGGTTCCCTCATTAGAAATAAAGCGTGAAACTGAACCAAATCTGTGTGACAAGAAAGAATGATAACCAAAATAAATTTTAATCTATCTCATCCGGGCACCGAATGTGTATACCTAACGTTAATACTATATTATTATGGATTTACCATACACAAACCATATTGCTAGTTTATTCACATTGTAGGTAAGCAGTGAGCCGTTATACAAGGGTTGTCTAATTGCACCCAACAATGGATATGTCCACATAATTTTATTTATTCCATCAAAATCCGTCATAATCTCCTCATAACAGTTTGTTGTTGTACAGTTTTGATCGAAAATCTTGTGGATTTAATGTAAACTTTTGTGATTTACAGTACAGAAATAGTACTAAAAATATGTGGTAAAATGATTTAATTATTGTGGTGGAGTGAGACAGCGTCTGCAAATACGATGGCTGTGGATTCGATTTCCACTTACAGAAATAATTATTTTTATATGCACATTTTGAAAACAAATAGAGTTCTGCCGCTCAATACATATTGTCTCGAAATAAGGTAGAAAGTGGGAAGAGTTTGAATGGGAGAGTGTAAATCAGGTTCCCTCTACCTACTCTCTAGCTTCACGCTGTATCCCGCATTGCTATACACGGAAGACAGCTGGAGGTTTTTATGTGTACAAAAATACGAATAAAAGTAGACTCTGTACAGCGTTAAGTTTATGTGTTTAATGCTTTATTTCTTTTATTAACAAAAAACCTATTAACTTCTCTCTTTCGAAGTAGGTTATACATTTTTCTGCCCGCCACTCCGGCTCCCGCTGATTTTTCGCCATAACCCGGTATTAAGCAACAATAGACTTACGTCGCTCGAGTGAGCATTGCTCTCTTTGTTGGCTACCTGTGTTACACACTATGTGGTTATTTTATAATTATTCCAATATTTTTTGGGATAAAACGTATCCCGCAGTAAGTGGGGTAGTTAGGGTAAAGAAAAGCATCTTTTCACTTTATTGTTATATATTATACCATTAAATTTTTTTCAAAATACATTATTCAGGGTTTACACGCTAGCTAGCAAAACGAAACGCTATATTAAATTACATTAGAGAATTTATTCTTATTATAAACAAATAGATTTAACACCTAGGCTGTGGTGCGCCGGCACAGTGTCTGACGGTAAAGGCAACGGTTGTGGGTTTGAATTTTACTCGGAGGAATCATTTATTTATATTTTAATTATTTTTTCTAATTGCAGGGCAAAGTGGGACGTTGAGTTTCACCACTCAAACACCATTTAAGTATTATACAGCGTGGAGTGTTTTATTTTATACAAATATTGTACGTACATAATTAGATATAAATTTTATTCAAAAATCATATAGTGTAAATCGACAATTTCAAAAGCCTACCGAACATTGTATGAAGATATTTTGTAAACAGTATCAAAGGCCATCCGGGTTTTTTTATACGAGTGGATATTTTGTTGTATTCAACAAAAAAAAAAACAAATATCTATGAATAATATTTTTATTCTATTTATAATGCTTACTTCAATATGTAATATCCTTTTAGTTTTACTGAGATGTAGAGCTATGGGCTTTAACTATACTGTGGACAAATTTTGTTCTTGTCTTTCTCTACAGTGGACGGTGTCTGACTGTAAACGCGACGGTTGTGGATTCGTCTTCCACTCTTATTAAATAATATTATTACGTTATCGTAATAATATTATTTAATTATCATTTACTTTCATTTTCGTCTTTGATAGACCAAGGGCAGCGATCATTTCCACCTCTCAAAATGAAATATCTCGAAAATTAGGCTTTACGTAGGTGACACTCCGTCTTAGCACTAGGTGCCTGTTATACTGTCTATACAGTTATGTACCGGAAAAAGCATAAACATGCTATTCTGACAAGATGAATATATATGATGCATTTTAATATATGTTCATAATGCGGCGTTGAGCTCCGCCACTTAACACAATCGAACTCCCCATCTTCAAAGTTGCACAATGACCCTTATAACAAATTATGATAATGATTAATATCCGGTATCAGGAATTGAATCTAAAAACCTTTAATCCGAATATATCCTTAGAAACATTGGCCATGGTATTGTTTTGTTGCCACGCTCATATTGAGATTTGATAAAAAGTAATGTTTACAGGTGTGTTCCACTTTGACTAATGTTACAAAACCGAAGAGTTTGTTTGATTGTACGCGCTGATCGCGGGAACTGCTAGTACGAATTGGAAAATTCTGTAGTCATTTGGTAGTTTTTGAGATATGAGTGGCCAAGCAGTTTTGTAAGGCAAATATTTTTAGGGCGATCAAATTTTTGTTTAACTTTTATTTTAACAATAATAATAATAATAATTGTTAGCCACTTTTTAAATTGACAACCAGTAGAGGCTGTGTGGCGTGACGCAGTCGGATAGGATCTGACTGTAAGAGCGTTGGTTGTGGGTTCGATATTCATTCAAATAAATTACTTATTTCTCGACGCTCTGATAAGATAAGACACAGTGCTGAGTTCCGTCACTCTCAATCTCTTGAATTAGGGTGGATACTGGACAACGAAGGGCCTCAATGCTAAGTTCTATCTGCTTACCTTGCTATAAGCTAGATAAAGCGTGAAGGCAACAAGCAAAGGAAATATTTTTTTTACTTTCTTATAATAAATTTATAAACCTAACCGATAAACTACCCTTAAGAAGATACATATATAAAAGAGGCCGTCGTGGCCCGGTGACAAAACGGAAAGATTGTAAACGCGACGGAGGGACGTAGTGGGACGATTCCCAGGTTCCCAAATATAAACAATATAAAATAAATTTTCCCAAAAAATCACATCCACAATGCAAAAGTGGATCGAACCTGCGATCTTTCCGTGTCTAAAGACGAAACGTAACAAAAAACACATTTATATGAATATCCATCAAGAGAGTATTAGCGGCGGGCCGCGGTGCACAGAAGCAGCGGCGTTTTTGTGTGCGCTGGGGGTCCTTAAAGGTGGAAATTTTGTTAATATGACGTTTTGTATGGAATATTATTCGTTTTTCCTTATATTATGTACGTTTGTTGTGGCCGTCATAGTGTAGAAGGACAGCGTGTAAGCGCGACGATTGTGGGTTCGATTCCATTCGGTGGAATGAATTGTTTTTGTTTTCGTTCAGTTAATAAGCCAAAGCGCGGCGTTGAGTTCCACCACTTCACACATAATGTCACGCATTAGGTTTCTCTACGCATCACATATGATAGTGTCTTCAGTCTATCACGCCATATGCGGGATACAGCTTAAAGAGCTTGACTTGCTTGATAAATGATTAACATAGAAACTTTTACATGAACAAATGTACAAAAGATTTAGGTTAGCACTAAAATCTTTGTATTATATATTGTAGTATCTCTACTAGAGAACCTTTATAGTTAATAGAAGAGAAAACTTTATAATTATAAGCATGTGACTAGATGCTGGACGTCAATTATTAAATTATTGACACCAATTTGAAAATTTTACCCCATCACCTCAAATGTAGCGGAGTAGACAGACACCTAGAAACCTAGTGTTGAAACATTCCGTTTCCATTATGACACTTGCGTTACATACTTTCCACCGAATTCTGGAGGTATTGCATGTTGAGTGGCAGAATTGAACGCCGCCTTTGCGTCATTACCGGAGCTAGGTAACGAAAATTTTATATTTCCTTGCCTCGAGTGGGAATCGAGCCCACAACCTGTTTCGCCTTTACAGTCGCACGCTCCTGTCCCTGCGCCACGACGACGTTTTACTTAGTATAATATGTACATAAAAGTCAATCACAAAAGGATATTATGTGAAAATATATAAAAGTATTTAGATCGATATATCTATCTGAATTCAAACTCGATTCGAATTGTGGCCAGTAGCGCATGGACACAAAGTGAGATTTTAAACAACAGGTTGTGGATTCTATTACCACTCAAGGTAATGAAATATTTAATATAATAATTTCTTCACTCTGGTGTCGAGGAAAAGCGCGGCATTGAGTCGTGCCACTCAACGTAAAACTGGAGTACAGTGTCTTAACACTAGGTTCCTTCCTCTCGTTAGCTTAGAAAATATTTTCTAGAAGCACACAATATATTATAAAAAACATTATTTATAAAAATACAATTTTATACTGAACCCGCTGCAACAGACAAAGGGCCACTTGCAAAAAATCTGTATAGCGATTAGGCAGAGGTCACAAAGAGAGACAGCGGGGCGCCCGCAGTCCGCATTAAACAACGTGTGAACGTGCTTATTGGGGTGGCCTAAATGATAAAGGTAAGCGATTATGGTGGAAAGTTGAGTGGTGAAACACTCCGCTCTCCAGTTTTTTAGGCATTTTAATATAAAACACGTCAACAATTTTAAAAGAAATATACAGTGGCGTCTAATTTTTTTCTGTGGTAAACTTTGTTTTTTATCTTCAAGAAAAAAAGCGGAAAAACTGGTTTCTTTTTGTTCCAGTATAAATTTCCAGGTATTCTTTCTTAGTCTAATAATTCAACATTCTAAGTTCAGTAGTTTCGTCTATGCGTTATCTGTCAGTAACTCAGAAACGAAAGCCTTTTTTTATTTTCAAATGAGCGGTTCTGTAACGTTTAAAGTATACGGTATCCCAACATAAATCACCATCTGTCTCGACATAAAGGTATTTCTTGAAGATTTCCAGAAATACGGAATAGGGATAGATATTTATAATATAGGAGGAAGTGGAGGGCAGAGTATCTGATCATTACTCCTTACAAGAATTTTGCCTGTGGCAGTATTGAGATCACAGTGTATAAGATGAAATATTGATAATAATTAATTTCCCTGAGTGGGGATTGAAATCACAACTATCATGTAACACTCACACCCTTGTGCTCCTGGGCTACGATGGCCTCCAGTACAATATTAAAATGAATAGAAAACCGCTGTACCTTATATTTTGGACCACATTGATGTTCTTTTCATCGACTTTGTTAAAATGCATCATTACAAGGTATCACACTGAGAAAAGGTGTTATGACATTAAGGAAACGACATAAGAAGCAGAATAATAAATTTTACTTTGAAATTATATATTTTTTATTAGGTTCACGCTGTATCCCGCAAACAGTAGGGTGGGTCGCAAAAATCTAGACTCTTTCACTTTTCTTCCTCAAATCGAGATATTGCACATGAATAAGCGGAATTCAACGCTGTATAAACATTGACAAGGATGACTAATTGGTTTTTTTTATATTCGACTAGAATTAAATGTAATTAATATTTATCTAAACTCAAATGTATATGACGACGTCGTGGCACACCGGCATAGCGCCTGACACTTGGGGCAATAAAATTTATTTTATTTCTTCGCACTGGTAACGAGACAAGCAAGCGCGGCGTTAAGCTCCACAACATACTTTGTCTCAAAAAAGGTGAAGGGTAGGGAAGAAATGACATTCTCACAGTATAACATAATATAAAAAGCATTTTTATATAATAGGATCACATTTTTTTTATTAGAGCAGAGCCATCCGAGCAGACGAAGCCACGAACCAAACACTAACTATATACAATGTTTTATTCAATACTATTCTAACATAACAGTATTATTTTTTAACGTATAAGTATTTGGCATTGTACAGTAACATGATCTCAGGAAACCATTGTAAGGGTCCTTTTGTGCTTTTTTTAATTTTTTTAAGGGACCACGCCTTTTCCCTTTTATCGCGGAAGTGAAGTGAGAGGTAATACAAAAAATATTTTCTATATATATTATGGTTTTTAAAGATTTAATAAAGTTTGTGAATGTGGTGAATTGAGGTTTAAAAGAGTGTCGCTATCTATACGGCTCGAAAATAATCAGCTTCACGCTGTATCCCGCACACAGCAGGCTAGGTAGAGGGAACCTAGTGTTAAGACACTCCGTTCCCCATTTTCTGCTGAATTCTGGAGGCATTGCTTGTTGAGTGGCTCGAAAAGCTAACTAAAAATAGTTTTTAATGATATATTGTGTATGAATTGATCATAATTTTATTTTAGCTTCACGCTATATGCTGCACATTGTAGAGTAGGCAGAGGGGATCTGGGAACCTAGGGCTAAGACACTTCTGTTTTTCACTCTCCGTCGAATTCTTTAGGCATTGAATGTTGAGATTCGGAACTTAACGCTGTGCCATTACTCAGTACTAGAGGGAGGAAATGAATGTATTAAATATATAATTTCCTTGAGCGATAATCAAACCGACAACCATCGCGTTTACAGTCGCACTCTTGTACTCCTGCGTTACGATTGCATTATTTGATTATAATTTTAAGTTTTATTTGATTGTAATACGTAATTGTAAGTATTTTTCAGAGTGTTTTGCGAGTTAGGTATGGTTACGCAAACCGTGGCGTTGAATTCCGCTATTTATTTTGGTGAAAAGTAAAGAAAAAGTTTGTGAGGATCGATGCTTGTTCCAATTCCATGCAAAAAATACTGAATGGATTCGTTACTTTGGGCCGCTAGTAGTAAAGCGAAAGTTAATCGCTTTACTGATTTGCCTAAAATTAAAAGATATATTCTTATTAAGCTGCTGTAGGTTCTAATATCTGCTACTTTTTTGCTTTAAAATGAAAAAACAAGGAAAATATCAAGAGATCCTTCATATGAAAAAATATTTTGTAAAAAACAAATTGCGGCGTTAGGTTCCATGACGCAGGATAATTTAATATTATTTTTTTACCTAAAATCAATAAATATAACCAAAATCTAACAACTATTCAACAGTTCAACTTCAAATATTAGAAAAAAAATCGCAAACACACAGTACAACATTCTATAGAAATAACGCATAATAGTAAATGTACACCACGCTTCCTAGTTTGGTGGGCGTTACCCGCTCTGGAGCTTTTATTAAACCGCTTTTGATAAAACTCTTCTATACTATAAGTACTATACGAGTGTTGGGGACAATGAGCTAATCTGGTTTTAATAGCGACTAGCATTCGGATTTACCTGCGTATTTATGGCGTGTGACCGTATACGCGATATGGCCGTGGATTCGATGTCCAATGAAGAAAATTTTATATTTATTATTAATCAGGACGATGAAATTATCATCGTTCTAGTAACGACTTAACGCGCAGCGTTAAGTTCAGCCACTCAGCACGCAATACGAACAGAATGTCTTAACTTTAGGTTCCCAGGTTCCCTCTGGTTTACATTGACACTGTCAACATGTAATATAGTGCCAATGATTAATTGCAAAGAATTTTTTTTTATTTGAACCAATAGTTCCTGAGCTAAGAACGTTTAACCAAATATATTCTTCAGCTTTATATATTAGTTTAGGCTTTATACACCAATAGAGAGAATACATAGCGTATATTCAGAGTATAAAATTTTTTATTCGATTTACTCTATAGTAGATAGATGATCTTAGTTAAATGGTCTTAGACCTGCATATTTTTAGATCGTTATTTTTAATATACAGGCATTTTTGATAATCTCAAAATCAATTTTAACGGAGTTGCTAAATCTATCTTGGCTCTTTGGCTTTAGGTGGCTTCGTCTTATACAATATGTAGAAGAGTAAACTGACTATCACAATATTCTGGTCCGACTCTTTATCATTCGAGACATTACGTGTTGAATGGCGGAACTTAACGCCGAACTTATTCTTACCAAAGCAAGGAAACGTATTTTTACTATTTATTATCATTTAACAATAACAATTGAGTACAAATCATCAACATACATAAAATGAAAAAACCGAAAAAGTTTGTGACCATGTTAAAATTGTTCTTTACAGTACACAATTACAATTTTAAATAAAGTTATTTTTTTTTAAATTGACAAATCATTCTCTCTATTGGCAATCGAACCCACAACTCTCGTTTACTGTCAAACGCTGTCCTTTATAAAAAAAATCTATACATTTCTACACACATATAGGCTAAAATAGATGTAATTCTATACTATATCATTAAATATAGCGACACGCGCCAAAATCTGAGAAGTAAATTATACCTTCTCGCTGTATTGTTCATTTTGATTCTGATCACAGGGAGAATTTCCTTTTAAATTTTATTTATTATTATGAGTTAAAAAACACCTTTCAATGATTTTGTAGCACTCACAGAGGGTGATTAGTGTTTGATTGATGTCAAGTTTGGTATGAATAGTTATATAGACGCAGTGGTATAGTTTGTGACTGTGATCGTGGCGGTTGGGTTCGATTCCTACTCGGGAAAAGGAAGGGAATATATCATAAAGAAATAATAAATAAATTAGCTTCACGTTGCATCTCGTATCCTGCATATTCTGGAGTCATTGCATGTTGAATGACGAAATTATTCAATACCCCGAGTGGGGATTGAACCCAAAACCGTCGCGTTACAATCACGCCCTTGTGCCTTTGCGCCACGGCAGTCTAAATTGGATAGAGAGTCTCACTGTAGACGCGACGGTTGTGAGTTAAATTCATCAACAAGCAATTTCTTGAAAATTGGATAGTGTGTAGGAAACGGAGAGTCTTACCACTAGGTTCTCTCTGCTTTCCATACTATATGCAGGATACAGCGTGAAGTTAAATAAACGATTCATTACCAATATCTAATAATAATTATATTTTTATCATCGGTCACATCATTTAATAAAAATCAGTTCACTCCAAACCGGCGACCCTCCCAATAACAACGCGTCACACTGAGTTCTAAATTAAAATTAGCCAATACAATAATACTATTGCATTATTAGTTAATTATCAGATTTACTTGTGACTGAGGGGGTAGCCAGTTCGAACCAGCGGGGTGTTGGCACGCGGCTTGTAATAAAAAATAATAAATAAACTACAGCGTTTTGGCTTTAAATGTTGAAATTTAATATTTTGTTAGGGGATGTAAATTGCTAATACTTATTATGTTAGTAATGGGTTCGATTCTCAAATTGTTATATACATACGTGCGAAACGCTGTGCCGCTGCGCCGCGACTGCCTCTAATATTTTTTTATTTTATTTTTTTGTAGCTTCACGCTGTATGCCGCGAAAAGCAGGATAGGAATCTGGGAGCCTAGTGTTAGTAATACAACATCAATTCGAGATATTGCGTTTGTAGCGGCGGAACTTAACGCTGTCGTTTGTTTTATTAAAATAATTCGCTTCCTTATCACGCTCTGGTAGACAAGGTGCGGCGTTGAGTTCCATTACCAATACGTAATGTTTCAATTATCGGACGGTCCATTTGGAACAAGCGCCAACCAGCACAATAAATTTAATAACAAATGAAGTCACAATTAAAGAATCAAATGGAAAAGAACCGGCTACCCCAATGTCTAAACGTATTACCACTACGTTATAGTTATCAAGCTAATCAATACCTTAACTTAGTCATTTCCTCGTCCAAGGAACTTGGCAGCTGCTATACAAAAATGCAATCGCCAATCCCAAAAAAAAACCAAGCCAAGCGCGAACCGCCATACATACACAAACACACACAAATATATTTCAAGAAGAACTTTCCGTACGATGTGCCGACATTTTTGAACTTTAAAAAGTACTGGCCAAATATCTAGAATTGTTGCGGTAGGGTCGTTTCGATGGTTTTTATATTTGTGCGAGGATCTCTGGAATAGCCCGCCGTTTCCTCTCGACAGTAAGAAAGAATTATTTTCATGTAAAAAACTATGTGATGTATAGGAGGTTCCTGGGCGGCGGTATCAAAGCGTGCTTTCGGTTAACGGGTGAAGCGAGGTTGATTTGGATGTGGTATGTTATTTGTTATATTTAAAATGAATAAATCAGGTTCAAACTGTATCTCGTTCATAGCGGGATAGGTAGAGGGAACCTAGTTAAGAGAATCTGTTCCCCATTTTCACTATATAATATTTATTTATTATAGTTTTTTAATTAGAGGCCAGTTGTGGAGCAGGGTCATAAGTGTGAGTGTCAACGCGATAGGTAGTGGTTCGATGTCCACTCGTGGAAATGAAATATTTAATACTTTCATGGAATGTCTAGGTTCCCAGGTAGGCACCTTGTTATGTGCGAGATACCGCTTGAAGCAAAAAAAAAAATGATACTCGCTCAAAAATGCCTTCTCCAAATTTCGCCATTACAAAACGGAGAACCGAACTTGATATTTACGTGACAGTAAATTTCATCTTAGCCGTTGCGCCCTAAAATTAACCACTGCGCCATCGATCACTCAGTAGTGCTTGCAAGGCTAGTGCGGGCAATGAAATATGATGATACCTAAAAGATACCTAGATATATTTTACGAGTGAAGTATGTCATAAATTTTAGTTAAGAGTAAAATTGCAGGATTTTGAATTGAAGGAGTTTTATATGCATTTGTTTCTTTGTTGTGTTAAAAAAAGAAAGATAAGAGCATGCTGGTAGTGTTGGGACACTCCATTCTTCACTTTTAACATTAAATAGATATGATTTATCATGATTTAAGTATGTGTATTTATCTACAAATCGTTTTTCACTTTCCGTCTACATTAGAGACATTGTTTGTGTTGAGTGACGGAGCACAACTCCGCGCTTCGTCTTGCTAGATATAGTTAAGTTCTTATGCACTAGCGTGAAGATTGTGTGAAGCTGATTTAAAGCATATTTACATTGGTAAGCGACTTATAGTTCTAAGTATGTATTCCTAAGCAATATAATGTAATAATAACCTTCCATTTAATCACAGCAATATTGTAAAATCTAAAATTACCTGATAACACGACAAAACACAGCGTTGAGTTCCGCTGCTCTAATGTGAACAGTATATTTCTTCTGCCTAACCTATAACTATATGGCTATATGTGGGATACAATGTGAATTTAAAAAAAAGATTTATTTCAGTTCAGTTCAGCAGTTTATTTTTTCCTACGTGTCCAGGAGGACACCTCCTGCGTAATACAGGTTCGATGCTTAGTTTATGCATTTTGTTATGCTCCTGCGGTGTTTCCAGATAGTATAAGAAGTGACTTCCTGATCACATATCGAGACATTCTTAGTACTGGTCGTTCCGCTTAGTTACTAGTGCAGTGGTTTTTTTTTATAATAATACTAGAGAACAGTTCTCTAGTATTATTGTAGTTAGGATTAGTTGAAATTAATAGTTGTAACGTCGAATTTCTCATTATATTTATATTACAGCTTACGCCATTCCTTTTGTAATAAACTAGAGGACTTCGCATACTGTTCGCTTCGCTCGCTGATCTCCGCTTGCTTTGCTACAAATTTTTTTTTTAGCTTCACACTATCTATATGGTAAAACCTAGTGACAAATTCCGATTACCATGCACCGTCCAGTTTTTGGGACACTGCGTGCTGAGCGGCGTAATCCAACGCCGCGCTTTGTCTTGTTTTTAGATCGAATAAATGACAATAATTACTTCTTCCAAATGGTAATCGAACCTATCACCAGGATGTTTATAGTTGGATCATGTCTGTTGCGCCACAACAGCCTGTCATGATATTTTTAATTTGATATTGCTACATATACCTATTAACGTAAAATAGTGCGCTATACAGAGTGAACCTGAGAACCCGGTGCTAAGATTGGCGTGAACTATACAACGAAACGTTCCTACATATTTTTTCCTACAATCGCCAAGGAAGGAAGCTACAAGTCAAATTTCAGCGTTCTACACCGCGTAGTTTCAACTGTGCTTTGCCTATCGATAGATCGGTAACAGAAGATATTTTTTTATGTTAGATCGACTTCCAAAGAAACCCATGATCAAATACCTTTTTTTTCAATTAAACATTTTACAAGTAATTCAATTTCCTTGAAAATTAATTATTTTTACAAGCTCACAAGAAATTATGTAATACATCACGTTTCTTTAAGAAAAACCGGAATTAAATATGTATTGAAAATCGTTCGCCCGATCGGTTTTAGTACGAAACTCTTAAGAAAAAGTTTCATGTTTTACGATACTACTTTGCATACTACCGTGCCTTAGTAATTTGTCATCCCTGCAGTTATTTAAGGTTTAGGCTTGGTGCAGTATGTAGTGAGTTCGGCTTTTTTTTGTATAGCGCATTGCAATCCGCATATAGGCAGATAGAATCTAGTGGTAAGACACTCCGTTTATCTATTTTTGGCCTCATTTTCGAAACAGTGGAGGAATTTAATGCCGCGCTCTTTTTTTTTGGGCACGGATATGAAATTGAGTATTTTCTCCCAGGTGGGAATCGAATACATGACCGCCACCTTTTCAATCAGATGTTGCGACGCTGCACCTCAACAGCCTACACGGTAGGGGTTTTTTATTGTTTATAATAAACTTTCATAGACTTCACGACTAAATATTGTCTAGAATTCTATTCCTAATTGTTGGAATGATTATTTATATAAATTATTATATTTAAAGAGCAGCGTTAAGTTCCACATAACACGCTGTCTCGAATTGAATTTTTAATTTTATAATACAGTGTACACTATACTCAACAACGTATTCAAATGAGATGGTTCAACCGTCTAAATTCCTAACAATTTATCTCTGGAACTGCCTTTTTTGCCATTTCGATGTGCGTGAAGATTTTATTGTTTTATTATTATATATTTACGTTGTTATTTTTATTGTGAAAGTATATAAAATGTTTTGTCTGTATGTTTGTTTATAAATAATTATATTAATGAAAATTGTCGTTTAATTATATTTTAGTCTTGACTCATCAGTTGTGCATTCGATTTATGTTAGAAAAAAATAATTATGTATTTTATTTTCTCGCTCTGGTGTAAAAAAAATGCGCGGCGTTGAGTTGCGCTTCTCAACACGAAATGTCTCGAAAGTTGGGTAGGCGTTTGCCTACCCAACTACGCGTGAGATGCAGCTGGAAGCTGTTTAATTTATTGAATATGTACAACCGGTGTAAATTGTTATCATTTTGCAAAACTCAATGTTTTATTTTAAAAAAATCAGCTTATAGCAGGATAGGCAGAGAAAGTCAGTTTGATCGTAACTTTTCCCCCAATATAAGAAACTGAATTGAATTTACAATAATAGAAAAAAAAACACATTTTTATCATTTTTATAAATTCATTTTATAATTATCATCACCATATCATACTATATTGTACGCACAGGCACAAGCGTGCAACGGCGTGCAACTGTTGACGCTAAAGGCTGTAGGTTTTGAAAAGGTAAAAAAAAGTTAAAGAATTTAGCCCGCTTTTCATTCTTTTCTTTTACTTGGTCTATACAAAAAATTATAAAAATTAAAATTAAAAAATTCTAAAATAAAAAGATTTTAAATCGAAACTCTCCTAATAGTCTTCATAGCTCACTGTTTTAACAAACACGATGATAATGATGTTTAATGGTAATTATGTTTTTTACTTCACACTGTACTGCATATACCAGACAGATGATGACGATCCTTTCCCGTTCTCCATTAACTCTTCCGTTTCCCATATTGTGCTGAATTCTGGAGGCATTGCTTGTTAAGTGGCGAAACTCAACGCCGTTTCGCCTAGTAACCAGAGCGAAAAAATGGAAATGGAAAAATTAAATATTTCATTTCCTCGAGCTGAATTTGGACAAGGTTCAGTGGCTCCAATAAACACAAAGAATACCATCGTAGACCAGTTGGATCTGATTTTCTACACGATGATTATGGGTCTGAGTCCTACTTGAGGTATTGATTTATTTTTATTTTACTTACGCCATTGAGCTCCGTTACTCAACATGTATTGTTTGAGACTGCAATTCAGGTGGAAACAGTGTCGTTAAGGTAGATTCTTTACTACCTAACCTTTAATGTAAAATTTAAAAAAAATATGCAAAACTTTGTTGACAAACAAGGTCATCTAAGGAATTATTATTTCGAATTTAATACATCTTTTTGTGTTTGATAGTCGATTTTTAAATATTTTCTTAATAATTTATCTATTAATATAATATTAATTTATCTATATTAAAACAAAAATAATACGTTTGTTATAAATAAAAAACTATTTTAATTTTATATATTTTAATATACAGAATCAATCCACATGAAGAATTTCATTAAAAATGTATAAAAATAAAAAAAATCTAAAATTATTTTAGAAGATAAAAAGATTTTATAATTAATAAACATATTCCATTTTTCATAATTAAATGAAAGCAGTCACGCCACAGCGGCACAAGCTCTGGCTATTAACGCGACGGTTGTGGGTTTGATTCCCATTCAGATGAATTTGTTATTATATTTTTCGCTTTATTAACAAGACTGCTTTTAGTTCGAACACTCAGTGAAAATTGGACAAAAAATGTTATATAATATATGATAAATCTATCACGAAAATCTATTCACGTATTAATCTGTTTCAATTATTTAAACAGATCATAGAAACGCTAAAAAAATACCAGGTGCAGCGTTGAATTCCGCCACCTAACAAGCAATGTTTTGGAGTTGAAGAACTAACAACGGAGTGTCTCAGCACTAGGTTTCCTCTATGCACCCTATTTCTTGTCGTATCACGCGTAATGCCAAGGAATGCTCCTTCGGGTAAAATGTCAACTATTAGTAGTAAGTAACATATCTATTCCAATGACGCCATAATTGGATTGAGCAATTCACTTGAAATTCTTATAAATTTACATTGAATTTAAAATTGTAACAGTATTTTTCTGTTTCCGTTTTAGTCTAGGTATTTTTCAAATTTAATAAAGTAGAATTTAAGAAGTTGACTACATAAAACTCTCGGCTCATCAGCTTCACGCTGTCTCCCATATAGCAGGGTAGGCAGAGGGAACCTAGTTTTAAGATACTCCGTTTCCCACTTTCCGCTAAGTGTTTCGAGGCATTGCGTGTCAAGTGACGAAACTGAACGCCTTGCTCTTATCTTAGAAAATATTAATAAATAATAGTTCATTCCCCCGATAGGGGATCGAAGATACAACCGCTGCGTTACAGTTGCACCCTTGCACCCTTGTGCCGGCCTCCTGTATATTACAAATTTATATATCTCCTAATAAGATTTGAATACAAACCATCACGTCCACCAACACCAAGCACCTGCCCAAAACTTAACTAGAAAAAAATTTAAAATTCAACTTCCATCACAAAAACAACAAAAGTACTCCGTACATCCAACAACTTTATCCATACTTATTTAGAAAACGTATAAAAATTTGAACGCAGCGGGACTCGAACCCTACGCCAGAACTGAGCCATACGTTCTCGCCAAGCTACGTCGAAATTCTTATACGCTTGTTACAA
>DWAP01001222.1:0-16562 GCA_018230625.1 Heliconius eleuchia
TCGAGTCTGCCCATGCGTGTTGCCATTGCTGGCGACGTGACTCTACCACACGTAAGACTCTACTACACGTATTAAAAATAGTTGGTTTTCCGTTTAAGATACAAATGTCATACATATATAATCGTACATAGATCTTTCAGGTCTTGGTAGATATTTTATTTTTAATAATTTATTTAACTTTTATAGTTTTATTTGATTTAAATAACAAAATATTAAAATGTTATGTTATAATGATGTTATGCTACGCCCAATTCAATTAAATTATCCAATATAATGTTGTCACGTTCATACCGATATAAAGGTCGCAGCTGTTTCTAAACTTCGTAATGGAGTCGTCTATATTATATTCGATATTATAATTCGATGTTTCATTTAATTTGATATGTTAATACTTTTTCTAATATTTAAGACCGGTGTGGCGTATCTGACTGTAAACGTTGTAAACGGTGCGAGTTGTGAGTTCGATGCGATAGTTGTGAGTTCCATCCTTATTCAGGGGAAAGATATTTAAATTATTTTCATTTCCCCGCTTTCCGACAAAAGCGGCGTTGATTTCCGCCACTCAATATGCAATGTTTTAAAAATTATGCGGAAAGCGAGGGGCTAGTGATAAGACATCCCGTCTTTTTCGTCTTGCTAGGAACCTCTCTGCTTACCCTGTGTGTACGATAAAAGTCATGACATTGCTTTTTTATGCTTAATTCCACAATAGAAAAATAGACGTATTTTAGAGGAAAAGGAGAATTATGTATTTATTTTATTTACTTGAAAAAATTACTATCATCCTAAGTAGGTACTAGGTAATTATATAAATATAATTGAAGATATGAGCAGGTCGAAGATTACGGTACTATACGTGATTCATAATATAGATATTTAGGTTTTGGGGCCTACCAATATGTGATGTTTAAAAGTACTTATAAATATAATATGTAAAATATAAAGATAATATGTAAAAAGGTTAACATTAAAATATTATGTTTTCGAAGAAATGCGTTCAATTCCGCTACTTGACACACAATGTTTCAAATATTGGACGATGGGTGGAGAACAGAGTGTCTTAACTCTGGGTTTCCTCTGTTAACCTCGCTGAATCTCAGTTACAGCGTGAAGCCAAAAAAACCATTTAAAGAATAAGTTTATGTTTTGCAATTTAATAAAATCGAACTTAGGTACTGCGCTCCTTTTATAACAGTTACCGAATATATTTTGTAATTTTGTATTTTCAAACAAAATTGTTTAAAGCAAAACTATACATTTAGAAATGAGCAGTTTATATTTAGAATCAAGCACTCCTGTTGCAGTCGAAATTGGAAATGTTTCATAATTATTTTAAGTGCCTCCCTCAGTCAGGTGCGTCCCCTCGAGCAGGTGTACTGACTTTTTGCTTGTATTTTATGTTTTAGTTGTATATAGATTTATTTAGTTTTTACACAGTTTGCTTGCATTTTGCTTAAACTAAAAAAATAACATTTTGGTAAAATCAGATTAATAGATAATTTTAGATATACAACTTGAAAATTCTTGCAATTTAGCACATAAAAAGATAAAATTATGGAGTATACGAATAAATAATTGCTATGAAGATGGAAACTAGGTTAAAAAGGTTCGTTTCCCGCTTTTTGCCCAATTTTTACTGAGAAATTGCGCGCTAAGTGTCGAAACTCAACGCCGCACTGTTTCGTAAATTTAAGCAACCCCTGGAGTGGGAATCGAACCAACAAACTATAACGACCACGTCCACAGAGACCTTAAAAAAAATCTATTATTTCTAACTTGTAAGATAGCATCGTATACGCGTTTAGACTAATTCGTTATGATGTCATACTTCATACATTCATTATGTATATGCTAGTAATCGGATATGACGTCACACCTATTATCTTATCGCCTAGTTCTGACAAGGATTATCTCATATGACAGTTTTTTTTATTTGGGTCAAGACGTCTTTTAGGGTTAATAAGGAATTTTGTGATAAGCGCAATTTTTTCAGTTTCACGCTGTTTTCCTAAATATTAGGCAGAGAGACGAGAGCGTTAAACGCTACGATCACCTCTTTCGCCTCCTCCACTGTCATCAAACTCTTCATATACGCCATCCGGGAGTCCTCGCGCTTTTTACATGATTTTCGAAAATCCACTGAGGGCTCCCTCTTACCTTTTTTACCGATTTTTTTAATGTTATAATTGATATTTTGATGTAATTGAAACGTCTACAGGTATATAGATGTAGGATATGAGTTTTTTTGATGCCCACATGAAAAGCCAATGATTATCATACATTTATTTCGCTGACTCAGTCGAGCTGCCTTTCGAGCTTGTGGTAGCTTTCTGTAGACCTGATACTACTGACATGTTTATCTGATTTGATTATTGGTGCCTGTGATGACCATTGATTAAAGAATATTTGGATTTTGTGGTCTAAATAGAGGAAAATTTATTAGAGTATATTGTTATCGATTGAATCAGATCACTATTATCAATAGAAATAAAACTTAGTATTTATTATTATTTTTATGGATTTGGTTTAAGCCTACAGTTTAGCGTACAATGATATAGCAGATTAGGCAGAGAGAACCTATTGTTGGAAAGCATATAGTAGAGTAGGTAGAGGGAACCTATTGTGTTGCTCCGTTTCCCATTTTCTGCCGAATTTTCGAGGCATTTCGCGTTGACTGGCAGAACTCAACACTGCGCTTTGCCTTGTCACAAATGCAAATATTAAAAAAATATATAAAATTCAATCTACCCGAGTAGGAATCGAACTTATAACCATCGCGTTTACACTCACGCGTTAGTGCCACTGCGCTACGACGGCCTCTATAAGATAGTAATAATTGAAATAATTACCAGATAAGCATTCTCCGCTACATTAATCTATCTATATGGCAATGCAATAGGAGCTATCAGCGGATGCCGTGATACGGCGGCGGTATCCTGCACTGCACTGTACAGAGCAAGCCGGTGAACGACCCGCGATAGTAATTATCGCCATAGTAAATACTGCTTGGTCCACATTCTCTCTAACAAACTGTACTTTGTATTGAAATACCTGAGAGGTATTGAATATTGGGGTAGTTTGTGTTTTAATATTTTTTTTGAGACCAATCGTGGCGCATGTCGGTGACTTTAAAAGCGACAAGTTGTGGGTTCGAATTCCACTGTCTCACTCCTTAAGTCCGCGGACAGTGGGACTGGGGTGTCCTAAGACAAGGCTCCCTCTGCCACCCTGGCTTCCTGCGGAATACTAGAATACTGGCTGAAGGTGAAAAAAAAACACTTGCGTTAGTTATAATATAAAAAGTCTTATAAGTTTCTGGCACTTTACTTTTTCATCGAACTTAAACAAAATTTGCCTTCTTTGAGAGGAAATTGAACTGGGTACTATCGTGTTTTAATATTAAACATATTTGGATTCTTGTAAATCTCTCATATTATAAAGTAATAAATTATGTTTGTTTCAATATACCCTAACTCACTTAGTCAAGTCGGAGTAAATTATCACTCCGTTACTATAATTTAATCTCAAAAAGAAATATTCTTTAGTAATAAAGCAACTTAGTCAAGGATATTTATCACCTATTTAGAATGCTAGTTCTGTCAACAGTTTGACACGTTGACGCCTCGGAGCGAGTGTCGCATTGTTTGTGCAATGTAAATTAGTGACTCTGTTCGATATGTTGCGTGACAGGTGACAGCTAGGGTGGAATGGGGTGTGTCTATCGCGATTGAATGAAGGTTGTGGGTTCTTTTCCTCATATATTGTAATGTAACAAGTACATATTATGATTCGTACATTTTGCCTTTTGTCAAGTCTTTATTTTTTTATATTTTTTTTAGTATTTTAAACTAAAAACATATACTTTATAAATATTTAATGATCGAATCTTTATGTTTATATATTATGTCAACTGTTCCGGCACTCAACACGCAATGCCTCTAGAATGCAGCGGAAAGTGGGGAACGGAGTGTCTTACACTTCTTCTAATCTACTTAAAGTTACTGTTACTTTATAGCCAAATTATACAAAATCTTTCCATAAATTGAAGCCTACATGTATAAAGATCTAAAGTGCTTATAAGCTATATTACTGTATCCGTTCATTAGTTTTTGGGACAAGATGGAACAGATATCCATCCTCACAAACTTTCACATTAACAATATTAATAGGTTGTAGTTACAAAGTTATATAGCGCGTTAAAACTAACTCAAAGTCGGTATATCTTGTTATTTCTTATAGAAAATTTGACACATACACAAATGCTTATATGTAAATGTTTGTTTAGTTAATTTGAGTAGTGCGTGGGCGTAAGTTGTTACTGCCTGAACGATAATCATATAATAAAACTTATTATGTTTCGAACTGCGTCATTTATGTAGGACTAATTTTATCTTTTAATCTCCTCTAATCTTTCTATTTGGGGGTGCGTGGAGAATGGTGTCTAAACACCTATACAGGATATGTAGAGGGAACGTGCGGGATACAGCGTGAAGCTATTAAACATCCTCCATTTGTATAAAAGTTAAATTTGCTCTGTGTTCAAGTATGCACAAAATAACTATTAGTTAGTAGTAAATTTTGTTATATGAAAATTACATTTTCGTATAAATGAAGCAAAATATTGTACACGTTAAGGTATATTTGATATCTAATTATTTATTTTTTTATTATAAAGAAAAAATATATATCCCTCATTTTTATCCTAATATCATACAGCTGAATATTTTGTTTGTTTAGCTTCACGTTACTACTATGTACCACCCATGGCAGGGTAGACAATGAGAACCTGGGAACCCAGTGTTAAGACACTCCTATCCTATAAACACACTTCCGGTCTCCATTTCCTGCAGTGGGAATCGAGCTCACAATTTGACTTGTTTACGGCCACATGCTTGTGCCACTGCGCCACGACTGGCCTCTAATTCTCTTAACTCTTATTAAGAATGCTGCTTTAATTGTGACATGACTAAGAACTAAATGTAAATATTATGTAGTTACGTATTGTTTAACTAGTACATAGAAACTGTGTCAGTTATATCCTTATATGGTAACAACACGTTAATCGACAGTTGACATTATGATTTTTTTTAAATTCACTTTTTTCTGCGACATGTCATGAGAACCTAGTTTGTATAATTTCTTTATGTCTTTAAATTGATACAGCTAGTTTGAGGTTTGCTTCTCACATTCTGGGAATGAATTATTATTTCGGTCTGGTAACAAGAAAACGTGTAGCGTTGAGCTCCGCCACGGGACACGTAATATCGCAAAAATTGAGCGATGCGTTGGTAACGGCGTGTGCTCACATTACGTTATCCTCTGTCTACCATGCTTTTGGCTGGATACACCATAAAACTAAATTATAATCTGTTTTCGCTTATTTAACTTTTTGGACGAGACATCATACAGATTTATTTTCATTAAAAATACTGATAAGCTAACAATGGATTTAGAAATATTTGGTTTACTATCAGACACTTTCCAATATATCGATTTATTTACACAAAACAACATATAATTATAAAAATTAATAATTATTTCGTACACGCTTCCAAATGCCCATATATGGTCATTATTCAAGTCACGTACTATGAACCTTGGTTGCCATAAAAGTGCCATGAGTCACCCCCAGCTCAGTGCAAATTCGACCTTATGATTTACACAATACAGGCGAAATGGTAAAGTACGATATGTAGGCGATAGATAAGGATTACCTAGTCTTGCATTTTACTATGAACTGCAACTGTGTGAAGGGTTTAATAGTTTCTATTGATTAATTTAGGTTTATATTGAAATAATTTAACTGAACTAACTGTGACAGTTGTGGATTCGAATTCCACTCGAGAAAATGAATTATTTTAATTTCCTCACTTTTGGTAACAAAACTGTTTCTAGACTCTTTACATTAGATTCCTTCTGACTATGCTGCTATATGCAAGGTAAGCTTAAAGCTATAAAAAAGTTTTATTTTATGTCTAGGATTGCATAAATGTACGTCTAACAATGCAATAAAGATCTCTCAAATTATAATAATAATGATTATCACCTTGGTCCTGAATGTAAGTGTATTTCTTTAAGTTTAGGAAACAATTTCTTTTTATTTTTTTAGATTTTTTACTTTAAAACAAGTTTTTAAATATTTTTGTTTGTTACGTTTGTTTAGATCTGAAGAAACATTCGATATGAGTATAAGTAGAATTTTAATTTTTTTTACTTCTTCCGACGATACGATAGTAGTATCGTATCGTCGGCTTAGATTGTAAACTTGGTAAATCTGTTTTTGATTTTTCGTTATGTACATTTTTATACCTTTCGAAAGTGTAAAAGTATTCAAAATTGACCTTAATATATAATTGTGAAAACCTCCTGTTCATACACACATATACATGGTCCAACATCCTTGTTGGACCTTAGGACACTTTTATTCAATCCCTCAAAACTCCTGTTTTAATTAATTTGAAGTATTGATTTTTTTGTATATATCATCCTGATATTAATATTAATAAACAAATATAAATAGAATTACCAAAAAATAACTTTTTGAGTATAAAAAAAAAATAAAAACTGATTTTGTTTTTGTCGCAAGGTTGTCGATACACGTCTTGTGTTTAGAGGGACAGTGACGAAATATGTTTATACGAGTACTTTATTTTTTGGCTTAGGCTACGAAATTAATTAAAACGTGTTTGATAAATATTCTTTATTCTATATCTAAGAATATATATAGAATATTTTGAAACATAATTTTTTTCAGCAGACTTTAGAATTGACCATCGTTGTATTATATATAGATAAATTACGTATTGACCAAGTTATAGTTAGTTAGCCATCAAGCGTCCTTGCCTGCACCGTAGCGGTGTTTACATAGATGCGCCATAGTTGCTAACCGACTATGGTGTGACTAATGTATTTATTAATATCATTGAAATATGTACTTATAGTATATATACATGTAGGTAATTGAAACGTCTGTTGATTATTGTTTGCGATGGTCGTGAGTTCAAATGCCTAAATTGGGAATGAACTTTAGGTATATTTTAAGCAGTTTTGAATGGTTTAAAATAAAATTTCTGGAAAGTCAGTCGAAATTTTTTGTATTTTTAATTTTTTTTGTAACATATAGTAGTCACATATAGTCGTATGTAGAAAGTGTGTTCATTTGTATTTTAATATAAACACAAGGGGAAATGTAAGTGAAATTGATCAAAAGAGTATTTTGCATTAGAATCCTTTGTTTCCACCGACCGTAGCTGATTCAGCAGGAAACAATTACGCATTCAGCGTGGTGTTGTAGGACGTGGTGGTAGAATTTATACGACTTACTTTGTACATTGTGTATTGATATTGGGAAACTATTATTGCCATTTATTAAAGTTCTTAAGAGTAAGAGATTGTAGTTTTTATTTTTTATTTATTTTATTCAATATACGAATTGTTTTGAACTTGCATTTAGATGATAAAACCGCAGCGTTAAGGGTGTGACGGATGGCGGGTGGCAAGCAAAGGAGTCTCTTAACACTAGGTTCCACAGGCCTGCTCCTGCCTATAGGCGAGATACAGAGTAAAAAATAAATGTTCCTTCTTGTAGGAATCGAATCCATGAAGTTTACAGTCAGATGCTGTGTGCGTAAACGCAGACGGCCTTTTACAATTATGATTTCAGTTTGTTCATATACCTATATTTTTATGAGAAAACACAGTAAATCTGAGTACTTTATTCGCTTTACTACTGATATGCTTATCTTCGTCCAAATATTTAGCTCGTTAAATACATTTTCCTTGTAAATTCAAAACAGCGTCGGTTTAATATAAACAGGATATAACTTTATTTATTGCATTTTTGATATTTTAATACAGTATAACATGTTGTTATTTAAGATTGTGAAGAGATTAATAATTTTTTACCTATGCTCTTACACTGTTCATAATTTTTTCTTAGTTTCACGCTGTATCCCGCATATAGAAGAACCTAGTAGACAAGGTGAACCTAGTGTCAAAAAAGTCTTCATCAGCGTTTCGTAACAAACCGAAAAATCCCAAGATGATTCGCAATTACTTAACGCGAAGTATAAGACGGGCAAATGATAATAATGACTTGTAGATATATCGATATATAATCATTCCCCTAATAGGGCATCGCACCCACGATCATCGCGGTATAAGCGCGTATTTACCAATATATATTTCACTTTTTGTAAAGTATAAAGTTTAATATACTTTATATAAAAAGGAATACATTTAATATAATTAATTATGGCCAGATGTGGCGAAGGGGCCACAACCATACGACTGTAAACTCCCACTCGAGTAAATGAAATATTTAATATTTTTTGTTTCCTTGCCCTGGTAACAAGGCAAAGCGCGGCGTTAAGTTCCGCCTTTCAAAAAACAATGCTTCCAAAATTTAGCTTCCGACGGTACCCAGGTTCCCACTGCCTGCCCTGTTATGTGCTTTTCACAGCGTGAATCTCAAAAATAAAAAAAAATAATACCGTTGTTAAATCCAAGTACAAAGTTAATACGTATTATATTGATTGCTTGGATCTCGGTAATACTTTTTTGTCCGTTATGTGCCAAGGTCTTTAACGGTCACGACTCGGTCCGGTCTTGTTTTTCCAGATTTCTTAAAGCTTCGCTTTGCATAATGTTAGTCATCATCAGTTTTATGGGTGTGGAACCACTATTTGACAGTTATTCCGATTATTTTTTACATTGTGTGATAGCAGAGAGAGAGAGAGAGAGAGACAGAGACAAAATGAGAAATCACTCCGTTCGCCTATTTTCATGATATTTCCCGATTGTAAAACTCAATACTGCCTCGTCTAATCGTACACAGAATACGAGTGATATAAAGCTTACATATTTTGTTATTCTACTCACAAAAATTGTACAATATACCTACGTAACTATGTAAAATATCTATTTTTTTATTCGTATATTTATACTTTTGGAGGTTTTATCACTCAACACGTCACGATTCAAAACTTTTGCCGAAAGCGATATATAGATCGACACGGGAAAGCGATCTTGTCGTATCTTAAAAGGAGGCTTTTTTTAAGATACGACAAGATCGCTTTCTGGCATCGATAATGTCTTAACACGAAATTTCGTCCGCCTAACTTGCTACACGCGGGATACAGCGTGAAGCCAACAAAAACGTTGTATTACCTGTACATAGGTATTTCGATACATTTTAAACGTTTTCCTTTCGCAATTATTTATTCCCTATGCCGCGGGGATGTCTAGAAGAGATCGCTTCTTGCATAATTTACATTTCCGCTGGTATTGAAGATGCGAGCCCCAGATGGTGGATTGAATAAATACAGCTCTGTAAATCTGGAAAGGTTTTTTTAAAGAAACTACACTTTCTCTTTTTCTAGATATTACGTATCGAGTGGCGGTATTCAACGCTGTGCTTTGTCTTGATAGGTAATTAAGTGTAAAACAACCCGGGTGTGAGTGGATCCCACCACCGTTTCGGCTATAGTCAGACGCTGTTTCTCTGCCCCGCGACGGCCTCAAATAAATCATAAAATATAAATTCAAACTCAACGTCAACATACAAATATACTTAAACATGTTTAACGAACACTACTTTGAGAAATTCTGATCTGGTGACTCATCACTACGTGACTGTGCCGTATTAAACTTTTATTCATATGTAAGCATATATTATGTTGTACAACTGATTATACATACATATATATTGTCGAAACTATACAAATAATTTTCGTTGTTGGTGACAAAGACTTGAAATTCGTAGACTCCTAACGGAAACGGAGTGTCTTAACACTAGGTTCCTTTGCCTACCCTGTAGATATTTTCGTTTAAAGTAGGTACTACAATGTGGTATATTTACTATTATTAGGAATATAAATTAGATAGCTAAAAAATATATAAAACAATATACGCTACTAATTGTTATACTCACCTTTATAAATCGCCTGCAATAGCCTTGTACGTTTTCAAACCAAAATTTTTCATAGTATTTTAAATGGAAAAAAAAAACCAGTTCGGAACGGAGTTCGGAGGCCAGTCGTTGCGCAGAGCGACTGTACGCGACAGGCTGTGGGTTCGATTTCCATTTGAGGTAATACATTGTTAATGTTTTCATAATGGGGAATGGAGTCTCCTAACACTAGACAGATAGTGTTACCTATAAATAGCGATAAATCTTGTTCGATTTACTTATATCAAAAATGATAATCAACCAAATCAATATTTAACACATGGCCATTCAACATTAATAATACTCAATCATAACGCATTCAGTCACAGATATTTAAAAGTAAATAAAATTTACCCAAAAAGGATCTTTCTAGCTCGAATCTAAAACCAGCTAAGATATGTTGGACTAAGATTGCTCAATTCAAAAGCCCAACAGGTATTACACTGTGGTATGGTATACGTTTCCATAATGGTCCATGTCACGCCAAATTGGGAAGGCGTGTCGTGGAAACTGTGCCGCGACATTTCTTATATCATATTATGTAGTTCTAGCTGGTTTCCATCAATCAATTTATAAATTATGGATTCATGTTGCGCTTTACGAAACTAGACTGTTGGTGATATTTATTTGTTATAAATATAGATTTTGAGGAAAGACTAGTGGGCTAGAGTTTGATTGTTAATGTGATGGTTGTGGGTTCGATCACCACTGGGAAAACTGGCAAAACATTCTTGATTTCGGACGGAGAGGGGAGATTGGAGTGCCGTTTAATATTCGATTCTTTTAGTAACTGAAAGGGCTGTGCGAGATAAAGCGTGAAGCCGTAAAAAAAGATATTGAGAATTTTTTTAATGAATACCAGCAGTTCAATATGATTCCTAAGAAAACCGTTTTGTCTTAATTTGATAAAATTGTTATTCAATTAGGAGAATTTTAACTAAATGGTGGTTAATTCACTTTTTTGATTTGGCTTAGTTACTTAGTATTAGTTGACTTGATTAGGCTAGTGTTGTGTGTTATACATAATATATTCTTTGTTACTTTTTTTAGTTTCACGCTGTATCCCGCATCTAGAAAGGTAGACAGAGGCTATCAGGGAACTTAGTGTCAAGAGACTTCCGTTCCCCACTTTCCGCCGAACTGGCTTACGCCATGACTGGAATTTTTTTGTTACCGTTAAAAATAAATAAAATGTTTCTTTGTTCTCAACTGTTTCTTTTGTTTTCTGCTACCTGCGTTATACTATTTAGATTACAAACTTCTATAAATCTAACTATACTTAGATAAACGTATGTATTATGCTTACATAACTTTAGTACGTCCTTCAGATCGACAGTGAGTCAGATCGCAAATTGATTCAGAGCAGCAATTGCCCCCTGTTATCAACTATTGATAAAACTATCAATCGTTTGTAGTCGCCGCCCTGATATCGATATCTCTATGTATACCTTGATCTGAAGAAGAAATCAGGGTGACCATATTTATAAATTTCCACTCGAGATAAATAACTACTTTTCATTCTCACACGCAATGTCTCGGAAATTGGAGAAGAGAGTGTCTTAATACTAACTATCAGTGCCCTAACTGGCAGTGTGAGTGTAGTGAACTAAATGGAAATGAAATTAAAAATGAACAAATTCCTTTAGCAACACATCATGTTTATATTAGAAGAATTTAAATATTTATTTGTTATCTTCTCTGATTTATTGCCTGAAAATGACTATCTATTAATGTACTCATATAGTTATCAGTTCTTATATATATTTTTAATGTAAAAAAAAATGGTATTTTTGCTGCCAGAATTTAGCGGAAAGTGGGAATGAAGCGTTTTAACACTCAGTTCCCTCTGTCTATCTATCGCTGTATCTTGCACACAGCATGTGCAAGATACAGCGTGAAGCTAAAAAAATGATATTTTACATTATTTATACAACAATAACAGTGCGCAGTATTTCCCCATTTACAGATATCAGTGTAATTGACACTGCATTATATAGAACATAAAGATATGACCAATTTGTTAAATTATTGTATTCAATAATAACATGTGTTTGCGCATTAAAATTTATCTTAGACGCTAACCTCTTTAGCATTGAATTAATGATTTATTAATAGGTTTAACAAGTAAATATTATAATAAGTACACAGACAACACGACAGTTTTTGGATTCAATTGCCACTTGGAAGAATGAAATATTTTATATTTTGATTTTTACGCTCTGGTGAAGAGGCATAGCGAGGCTTTGAGTTCCTCCATTCGACACGAAAAACTCCCAATGGGAACGGAGTGTCTTGACACTAGGGATCCAGATTCCCTCATACCTAGTTATGTTCATGATAAAGTGTAAATAAAGTTAAAACAAAAACATACATAAAGTATATGAGGCCACGACCGTTTTGATGATCGCTGAGGGCAAGGTCAATCCAGTAGTTCTTAAGATTAGCGAGCTCTTCCAAACAAACATTCATATTTTTAATATTAGTAAAGACTATACATTCTCAAATTCATTTAACTAAATCGAATCTTGAATGTTTTAAGTATTACCGTCTTGACTTAGCAGTATACCGAAAGGATATGTTCTTAGAATATTAGTTCTAGTCAATTGATATGAATGTAATTCACATCTATTTAGATGTCATCAACAGTCTTTACTAAGCATGACATATCTATTGGACGAAACAAATTCAAATGAAACACTCAGCGTTTGTAAGAAAGATATATTATAAGAAAACGATACCAAAATGATCTTATTATTGTTGGATACTAAAAATAATTGGAACTCTGTCTTAAGAGATGGGTTATAGGTTCAATCATATCTAATACTATCTATTAATTTATATATATCTATTTCTATTTTCTTTATTTTACTATCAAATGTGTTTTACGAAACTTACGAATACTAACTCTTAAAATATTGTATTTTTATTTATTTATTATTTGTTCAAAGAACAGAAAAAGAATAACATTTCTTTTAAGCATAGAATCGTATGCTATATTAATACTTGAAAATATAAATGTATGTTTTTTTTTCCAGACATATTCGGGGCTCTTCTGCGTTGTGGTGAACCCGTACAAGAAGCTCCCGATCTACACGGAGAAGATTATGGAGAGATACAAGGGCATCAAACGTCATGAAGTGCCACCCCATGTTTTCGCCATCACCGACACAGCCTACCGTTCTATGTTACAAGGTAAAAAAGAGAAAATTTTATAATTTATTTATTTATTTCTATCTTCACGGTGTATCCGTACTACGTAGGTCTGCTTTGCCTGTTGAGTGGTGACACAACGCCGCGCTTTACCTCGTTACCGGAGTGAGGAAATGATAATATTAAGTATTTCTATTAGTAATCGAACCCACAACCGTAGCATTTACAGACACAACCTTGCCCCTCCACCCTAACCTAACTCTAAGTCTATTGTTGGCTTATCAATGCAAAGTTCTACTATTGTAGGGGTATACAAAAAGTTTTTAGTTTGTAGAAGTAATGAAATCTAGATCAGTTCAGTAAAGTAAACTTTGCTTGGGCTTTTGAAGTTATAATAACAAGATTCTTGTTGGATATTCTACATTATTAGTCAAATCTTAAATTTGCCCCTTTTTTTATAAAGTTTCATTCGAATACACAAAATTTAATTTAAAAAGTGTCATTTCCAAGGTACTTAATTTTTGTAATAAAGGATTGTTTTAGGTTTCCTCTGCTTATCTTGCTGTATGCAAAATACAGTGTGAAACTAAAAAAAGAAAAGCAAAAGGTATGATTTAAAAAAAAAGGGATCATATGTAGCGTGAGACTAAACGTGGCAGGCTGTGGGCTCCATTCCCGTTTGAGGAAATGATATCTTTAATATTATAATCATTTCCTCAGCCCGCTTTAGTAACGAGGCTTTGCCTAATAGGTTCATTGAAGAGGTCAGGTTAGGTCTGTTAACGAGACGTTAAGTGGAAGACCTCAACGCCGCGCTTGGTGCCATGTCCGAATTCGGCGGAAAGCTTGGAACGGAACGTTTATTAGGTTCCCAGGTTCCCTCTGCTTTCCCTGCTATGTGCGTAATACAGCGTGAATAAATAAATATATAAAAAATATACTAATTAAATCACGTCCATCTTTTGTTAGATGCTTTTGCTTGCACTAACTTAAGTTAATTAGGCCACTACTTCCTGCATGTATGCATCTTTGTTAATCTATTATGAAAGATAAACTACTACTAAAGTGCTAGTGATGTACCATGGTCCATGAGTATATAGTTTTTTTTCTGTATAGCAAAGTGGGCGAGAGAGACAGAGTGAGAGAGCTAAGACACTCCGCCCTCCACTTTTCGCCCAATTAGTTTTTTTTTTGCTGGTTGAATGTCGGAATTTAATACAACGTTTTGTCTCTCTCTACAATCAAGTTATGTAGAAAATATTCATAAAAATAGTTTCACTTAATTTATTTATTAGTTTTCCATGTTTATCTATTATAACGATTATAATGTTATAATGACATGTTCTGTGTATAGTTATATATTTAAATAAGTGATAAGTAACAGGTTCTAAAGTAAATTAACATTTATTGATGTTTTTTGCCCAAAATAATTGCGGTTTTTCTATCTTTATTGAAAACTAGTCGACGCTCTCAACTTTGTTTGGGGCGTCGACAATTAGAAAGATCACATTTTTCAGGTGTTTTTGTCGAAATTTTCTCCGTAACTTTAGGTAGCCATGCCAAATTTCAACCTGGACTGGACTCAAGTTTCAAGTCAATATTAATGGTAAAAAAATTGTTGGCGGTAGTTTGATATAATAATTATGTCAACTGATAGAAAAGAGAGGAAATAAAATAAATCATTCCCAATGAGTGGGAATCGAGTTCAGGACCGTCGCTTTTACAGTCATGCTTTGTGCCTTCTGCGCCACGACGGCCTTATTTTACTTATGTGTATGTAAGTTTATAAATGGCTCTACTCTAATGAATATGAAAATGTTTTATTAACATTTTATTATATTTTTTTGTATTTTTTGTTGCGGCAACAGAAATACATCTGTAAATTTAAATTGTCTAACTATTACAGTACATCTGGTACAACCTGGTGACAGACTGATGGATGGATGGGTAGACGGACAGCGGAGTCTTAGTAAGAGGGTCTCGTTTCGCCTTTTGGATACAGAACCCTAAAAATAATTTCTGCTTAAACATAAATATTACAATATAAATATATAATAATATGAGGTCAATAGAATTTTATTACGATAAAAAAAACCAATTAAAAAGTCCAAATTGAGTTATTTTTGCATGATAAGAGAATAATATATGTATGTAATATGTATGTGTTCTTAATAGATTACATTCTTATAGCATTATTACACTAAGAATGACATTTTTAATATAAGATTTTCATTGATACATTAATAGAGGCCAGTCGTGGCGCAAGGACACTAAGTCTGACTGCAAACGTGTAGGAGGTGTGGCTTCGATTCTCACTCGAGGAAATTGTTAAAAGATTTAATACTTACATTTCCTAGCTCTGGTAATGACGCAAAAGAACAGAGTTTCGCCACAAAATACGCAATGCCTTCAGAATTTAGAGGAAAGTGGGGAACTCAAGTATCCCACCAACGGTGTCTCTTATTACTAGGTTCCCAAGTTTCCTATAGCGTGGAGCGAAATACCTACCTACATATAAATATAATAATCTTAATTCTCCATTCTCTGTAGGTACGTATCGGTATACAAAACCAACATTAGTCAGTGATAAGCGTGACAAAATGTGGGGCCATTTGTCTAATTGTCTCACTAATGGCGGCGAGAGTAGCGATAGGGGAACCTTTTTTTAAGTTTGTATTTTTAAATGAAATATTTCTTGAAGTTGAAAATAAAGTTATTATTATAATAAAACTTACGACACTCCCTTCGCCGAATTCTTCAGGCACGCTTTGTTACCAGACGCTACGACGGTTTCTTAATAAAATGTTAATGGCAAAATTCTTATTTAACTTAAATTTGCAATTTTATACATGTGAAGAATGTTGAGGATTTCGTGGCGAGTGGAACGCGAAAGCTGCGGGTTCGATCCCACTATACGATTATATTTAATTTATATTCGTTTCTCCGCTCTGGTAGACAAGGAACGACGTTACGTTCCGCCACCCAACGCGCAATGTCTTATTCTACACGATATTTGGCTTTATTTTTTTTATTTTGCAGGAAAATCAGGATCTTAAAGAATATTAGATATATATAGGTAGTAAACGGTTTTGAACTTTATTATTACATTTGTTTTTTGATTACAATAAACTATACGAAAATAGATTTTACATTTAAAACGAACAATTCATAAATACGTCTTTAGCAATTTAGATTTTATTGGAATTTCGCGCTATTGTTTACTAGTTTCTACTATCGTTGGCTTATATCCAGATTTATATAAATATCTACTTGTTAAAAACATGATACTTATTGATCTCAAAGCATGGAATATTTTTCTTAGCAGCACATTGTATTCTGCACCTAGCAGTGTAGGTAGAGGGAAACTGGGAACCAAGTGTAAAGCTCCCATTAAGAAACTTCCATTTCTTTTTTTTTTATGGAAAAGACACGGCAAACGAGCGTTCGGGTCACCTAATGGTAA
>DWAP01001223.1:0-16551 GCA_018230625.1 Heliconius eleuchia
GCGTGTTGCCATTGCTGGCGACGTGACTCTACCACACGTACTTTAGTCGCCTCTTGCGACACCACCATTACCAGGATGATCCTATTCTAGGCCGGGTTCACACGGAAAAATAGTACCGGAATGCAACGTAGCGCTTTGCCTCTACACCAGAGCGACAAAATGAAAATATTGAATATTTCATTGTCTCGAATGGGAATTGAACACACAACCTTTCTTGCTTATAGTCATACGCTTGTGCTCTCTCTACGCCACGACTAGCCGATACGGCATTAATGTTATTTGTAATTAATTGTTCAACTAGAACAAATAGGTATCAAGCATATTTTTATAAATATCTCTCTCCAAATAGGTACGCGTTACATCAACACTGACTCAAGGCTTAAATTTACCTGTAATTTTGAATAATAATAACCTTAGTAGCTTTAATAATTGGCATCAATTATTTCTTAAATAGATTTTCATATTAATTATTTTTTACTAAAATGAAAATAAACTTACAGTAACTAAATATTAACGCCTTATCATTATTACTACGAAACTACTATGAAGCAATAAATCATCACAAATTTTGCAATTCTTAAACTTTTAACTCCAATCTTGGGAAATTGACGCCTGAGGGTAATGTCAATTTTTGATCACCTGATAAGAGTACGTACCGATATTTTAAGCCTTTAAAATTTTCGTTCATCTTTATATTACGTAAAATTCTTTGGTTACTAAATGACTGAAAGACAACGAACAACCAAAACTGCGTGGCGTTAAGCACACAAAAATAGCATGTAGGGTTCTTTAAGAGTGAAGGGAGGTACTAAAAGAGGATTCCCCGAAGTTCGTGCGGAAACGGGAAAAGGATTTTAAAATTTAATATTTTTCGTTCGTAGCATTATTTTTAAAATATTAGCTATATTTCAATTCCAAACCATTGATTTTATAAAAAAAACGCTACGAAACCAATACTCAATGAAAATCGACGTCCAATGACTGCAAACAATAGACCAATTCGCCACGATTGGACGCTTCGGATAACGAAATATGAACAACAAAAAACATATCCGCTTTATAATACGAAAAAGAAAATCTTTTCCCGTCGAACTGAAACGCATCCAGAAAATTAATAATATGCAGATTTAACAGCTAGTAATAATACAAGCAATAACACAAAACAATTCACATGAAAATTAATAATTAAAATAGCACAAGTTCAAAGGGCTCACATACATTTTGTCACTCCCTAAAAGTCAGTGAAACAATAGTGGTCCTTTGTAAAACTCGGCGACGTAATAGCCCTGTAAATCTGACTCCTTTGTTACTAAACTATAGGGATAAATGTCACCCGCAGGTCTTTCACCCTGGTTTAACCGCTTGTATTCATATCACATCACCGCTGCCCGACATTTTCTCTGTGCTATTAAAACGTAGTTTAAATTGTAAAATAAAAATTAAATTATACGACGTAAATATAAGAGGTGACTGCTACCTTGTGTGTGGTTGTTTCGTTGTTACTTTACTAAGTCTGGTTGTGATAAGAATAAGTATAATTCATAATACATTTTATAATTCAGTAGCACAAAATGATGACAAGACGCTCTATTTTGCTTAATTCAAGACATTGCATGTTAAGTGGTGAAATTAAAGAAGCAAAAATATCATTTTATGTAATTATAAAAAGAATTTAATATGAACGTATGGCTTAGTGGTCAGAGCGCCTGGTCGGTTTCCAGAAGACGCGTGTTCGAGTCCCGCTACTTTCAAGTTTTACGCGATTTCTAAATAAGTATTTTTTTCCTAAGTGTGACACTTTAAAAATAATGTCAAGAAAAATAATATGGTTTTATAATAATCACTGAGACAATTGCATTAAAACAAGACAACTACATATACATCAGCTCATAATATATGTACTGGGCGTGATTATACCAATTTGCAGTGGCTTTATACTCGAATTATTACGTTATATATTTCGAATATATCTGTCGATCTGACCCATAAATATTGATACCGACTTCTCGCAGATATTCACTACTGAAGATCAAAAGCTTATATTTATCCCTTAAAAATTGGTAAATAAAAGTTTTACAACGAGTAAAAAATAATACCTAGCAATATGCAAGTGATTATACGTTATTTACACCTCCATGACGCCCGTAGCGTAATATTTTCAGTATAGAGGATTAATAGGCACGCCTCAATGCGTTCACAAAGGCATCGCCTTTTTATAAAACTCCCATAACCGCAACGAGCTATTGTGCTGTGATTTCAGCTGTTTTAATTGTCTTTTACACGATGCATATATGTAAATATATGTTTCGAACTTTTACTAAGGTTAAGGATATTTAGATAATATTCATATAAGTAAAACAAACAAATATTCAATTCATTTTTTTTTGTTTATTTTTAAGCATATTATTATTATATATGTATAATATATGGCATATAGAGTTATCATATAGAGCGCCGTTCATACTTAGCGGAATTGTAAGACAGAAGCAATGTAGGGTGACTATAAATTTGCAACTACAGATGTGGCGATTTTAAGTGCAGATTATGCTATGTCATGTTATATACAACCTAACCTAGCCTGCATTTCAAAAGATTTTGCGGTTTTAAAAAAATCCTAAGTACACATTTTAGTAAATTCCAATATGAGTTTGATTTTAAATTCATAATTTTCTAATTTTTAAATACTTAAATATTAAGGCGACGGTACCTGAAAGACGCCCTCTACCTCACTTTTACGCAACAGGAGAAACATGCCATGATTGACTAAAGATACCTGACGAGTACGGGTTCAAAGGTATTAACGATTTACGAAGCCCCTGGGCTACGACAAACGCGATGGTAATGGTACACAATATGACAAGCTTTATATTTGTTAATAGATTTTAAATCCTCTTTGACTTCGACTTGCATTACAAAATATGAAAGAAATACAAGCACAAAGAATCCACAAAGTAGAATTTAGTAACATTTGAAAACTCGTCTCAACTCACTCATCTCCAGACAACAACGCACACAGAATTTGTCTCGCCATTACAAAGTATTAAAGCATCTCGGGAGGTTTTAGAAAACAAAGGACTTAGCCTCGGGAGGGAACACAAAGTGCTCTGATACTTCTGTGGATTGTTGTCTTCACGAATGACATTTAAGTTAAATATTAAATCTCCAACTAAACCCTTTATGTACTTGTATCCAGCTTAAGCATACAATACTTCCTTATATTATAATGTCAATTAATAAAACTAAAACGTCAAAACCGATCACTATAGTAATATTTAACTTAACCTCTGTGCTCAATATACAGAACAATTGAAAATAAACGCTTAAAAATAACAAAATGAACTTTTTGAAATTCAGAATTTTAATGACGTGTCAAGTGCGTACGTTCACGCTCCGTAAACATTACACATCTGGAGGCGGAGAACAAATCCTCCTTCAAATGTAGCCCGCATAGAGGTGCTTAGAAATTATTATCAAAGCCCGCATCTTCAAAAATGAATAGCGCACAATACGCAACATTAATTCGAGCGAGGTTGTTTGAAGTGTCGCCCGTATGACGCAAAACGCACTTGGACCTGATACCATCTTTAATCTTCGCACCTTTTCGCACTGTACAAGGCTTTTATAAATAGACGTTGAGATCGCTTTGTGGGTGGAAATGAGACTAGTAGAAGATAAAAATCGGTACAGTAGAGACGTCTTCGTGTCGTATTACAGACAACGAATAAAGCTTAAAACAATTATTAAAGTTAAATACTTCATTAGAAAACGTATAAAAAATTTTATACAATATCTTTCCTAAGTGTGGATTAACACTTTAAAAATGTTAAAAAAAAATAATAAAGTTAATTACATACATTAATAAACTTAATGATACACGAGTTTTGAGCAATTTAATTATGTACTAAAACTATTTTGTTTTTATCCATTTATGTTACTTACAAGAGCATATTATTTATTTTTATTATATCATATAATAGAATATTGTCAGCATACGAGTATTAAATATTTATTGGTGTATTTTTTTTTCAGTTTCACACTCTATCCAGCACGTGACAAGGTAGAGGAAGCCTAGTGTTCCACCGAATTCTGAAAGCAGTGACGGAACTCAACGCCACGGACAATCTAACTCAAAACGGATTTGCAGTAAACTAGTACGACGTTCGAGCTAGAGCTCCATATAAAATATATATATGGAGCTCTAGCTTATATATATATATATATAATTACTCAAAGTAACATCACAATAGCGGTCGGATGCCCTAGACAATATCTCTAGATACGCCCATGCAATTAATCCAATTCAATTTCTGCGTTGACTATTAGCAATTAAATGTGCAGAACATCAATTTTAACCTGTGCAGTGGCTGGGGCTACCTACAATAGTATAAGTATTAAATATATAAATCATTCAATCCGCATTTGTCCTCTTTAACAAATTAAAAATTCCGTGAAAAATTATACATTTTAAAAATTCTATTATTCTTTAAAACCAAAATTAAGGAGCATCGGCTGTTAGAATTTCTTCATAATATTTTATAAATGTTACCAAAAAATATTATTTTGTTACGTTAAAACAGCTTTCTACCGTTCAAATCCTAAATGACTTGGCATTGTAGCTTACTTTTTGTTTTCATATTCTTATACGCGCGAAAGACGTCGTGAGAAACCTAATCCCTTCCACAGACGTGAGGATTAGCTCTAGAGCGAACAACCAACTTCATATAAACAAGCTGCTAGTCCCAGCTTTACCTAGAAGTTTTTTGTTATTCTTTAAATGTAATGTAAAAATATGAATAAATTGATAGGTAAATGAAAATTTGCAATTGTGACCATATTTCATAATTATTGTTTATTATTTTAAGCTTTTCTTTAATTTATTTTATGATTGTTTCAACAGAAATTGTTAGTTAAATTACTTAAATTAAAGTTTGCCAACCATTTAGTTATAGCATTTAATAATAGGGTAGAAATACAGAGGTTTTGATATAAAAGCGAACGTAAGTCGCTGAGTGTATTTTTGACAGTAAGTACAAACGATACAAATTGTACCATATTCACGAAGGCATGAGATCAAAGGTAAACAAATAAAAAAGGTTATTTTATAGGTCTCGATTGATGGAGCTTAAATAGTATATTAAAAAAAATCTATGGATTTATAGATATAAATAATATTAACGATGTCTATACAACTTATTAGTTAATAATGATTATAATTAAAATTTATCGATTTCGCTGATAATGAATTTTATTATAAAATAATAATAATGTTTAAAAACATGACATGTGAAACACCAAAAAGCCTACTTATCCTCAATTTACATTAAAATGTGATGTTTTGTCATCGGTCTGATTATATCCGCCATTTGTACTATATTCATTAATACATGAAAAATTTTAATTGCGCACATAGCTATAAAATTATAAATCTATTACTTTTAAATTTTTTAACTAAATCTCAAGTACCTTAAAGTATCGAATCACAGATGAGTAATTATTTTTCACGTTAAGACGAACAAAAGCTTTCTCAAGTAGAGCTTTTCGAAGCTAATTAAATTAATTCCAAGTTTGAGTAACGAAAACGGTGTTAATTAATAGACAAAGAAAAGTTAAACTAATTCAAGATAAAAACTTTTTTCTACAATTCCGAGGTCATATATTTGCCGTATTTGTAACGATAGGTATTATTGTAATTTTTCAGATGTTCTTAGTGCGCTAGGCAAAGAGAACTTAATTTTAAATCCCTTCAAATTCGAGTAAGCAGAACCTAGTGTTAAGTCACTCCGTTCCCCGTTTTCCCCCCAATTTTCGAGGCACTGTGTGTTGAATGGCGGAACTCAACGCCGCAGTTTTACCTTGTCCCCAGAGCGAGTTCATGAAAATAAAAAAAATAATATATATATTAATAAATATCTAAATATAAAATAAAAAAAAATAAGCACATATAAATCCGTAAATAATAAAAACACAAGCATTGCAGTAACTTTAGCATGGAAACATATTGTTTCATAAAATTAATAGGATGCAACTTTTTATTCTATCCCGCGGCCCCCAGGTCCCAGACAGCGAACTTTTTTCACGTCCGTTTGGGCGTAACTTTATAAACACGCATTTCACGCTCGTGTTATTAGGCACGATTCAGTGAGCTTTTTCTAACGCTTTCGCTTCGCATTGAGTGAAATATAAGTTTTGTACGCTACAATACACAATGTTTTTACAAAGGAAAACATTACGGCTACAGCATATTCTTTATTTTTATTGTATGTATAAAGTGTATTTACCTACATAATTACCTATTTTTTTATTTTATACAAATTTATATTTTTTTATGAATTATGAGTGTGCACAGACAGGCCTTTCAGGGCCACATGGAAATAGTAAATTGAGAAACGAACGACGAAAAAATAATTCTATTTATCTTTTATAAAAAATAATATCTCTAAATATCACTAACAAAGAGTGGTCCGAAAGGAAGGTGTATAATTATGAATATTATACCGGTCCTGGTACTTTGGTATAATATGTATAATTATGAACCAGTCGTAGCGTAGAGATATAACGCTGTAACGTACGACTGTAAACGCGACCGATTGTAGAAGGTCGAGATCCCAGTGCATAAAGCGGTACGTATCTGTTTTTTAATTAAACTTATTTTTAAGAATGATTGGCACATGATAGTTAGTAGAAAAGATCATACCAGGGTCGCCGAGAAGAATCGTGCCAATCGTGAAAACCACATAAGAAATTAGAAAAACATCTCTCAATCTGCCGCAACTCTAAGGTTGCCTTCCTGGCTTCAACAGGGCACTCGATGCTGATAATTTGCATTCATATATTTTTTTAGTGAATTATATATCAAATTAAAGCTTTTTTCCTCAAAACACATTGTCGCCTGGAAAATAACTGCCGCCAAAGAATGCCAAATATTTTTTTTATTTCGTTTTCGGTTGACTATGAGAATAGACAATGAAATGTGCGATCTGCCTTGTTTTAAAGAAAAATATCATGTCACAGAAGGTCAATCTTAAAATCAATGTTTATTTTAACTGTGATTGTCAATATGATTTAATTCATCATTTAACAAATGAACTGTTAAATGATGATTTTAATCATATTTGCTTGTTTTTCAAGTGAAATAAGGAGTCATGTTAAATTATTATTTTAAAACTAGTAAACTATTTAATTAAATATATGTTCTTAAATAACTGTTTTCTTTCTCCTTAATATGGTGGAAGGGTGTTGAGTAACACGCTTGTGCCTTTCCTCATGATGGTTTCATTCTTTACCTTTAAATAATATTCCTATAATAGTATTATTTAATTATTTTTACTGTCAGAACTGTAAATTCGTATATAACAAACGCCAGAGAATCAAACTAAAAACCACTAATTCAACACTAGGTTCACCCTGGCTGTCCTGTTACCTGCCAGATACAGCATGAAGCTTAAACAAATATCAGATTAAAACCATAATAGGGTTCCGAAATTGATTATTTGTTCCACTTTTAAGTTTAACGATTTAGACGACGATCTGTTTCTTTACCCCAAAAAGGAAAAAATGAGATGACCATAATAATGTATTCAAAAATAACACTACTATTTGAAAATGTTCATGAAAGATAAAAGTAACTATCAACAAAAAGGGAATAAATGAAAACACAACTGATTGAATATATATTTATTGTAAATTAACTAGAATCAAACTAACTTTATGAATAATCAATAAACATCCCAGGTAACCTGCCAGGCCATCTCTACCACACATACATTCTTGAATCCCTCATACATCCCTTACACCTGAGCGATTCCAAAATACAAGATCAAAAGTTATGTTAATAATAAAATAGTGCACTTTTACACGCAAATATGAAGCTTGTGGATATTAAATTACCGCTACGTATATATAATTTGAATATATTACGTTAATAGTAAGTTTGGTGTTGTTCCTTACAATGGCCGTGCGACGGCGGTAACTATGAAACTAAAGCTATGCGAAATATCTGTCGCCAAAAAAATAATTAAACAAGCATTTCTATTAATTTTAACACTAATAATATCTCATTGAATATCGTTTTACGAGTGCCGAATAATAATCTACGCTACATTTAAATACTTGACCGATTAATAACTTTATTATTATTATTTATTTATTAATAACATGAAGGAGCTGAAAACAAGACAGATATATTAATCAGATTATATTATATTTGATCTATTTAAGTCTTGGACTAAAAAAATAAGCGCGTGTCATTTAGCGATATCGATTTAAAATTATTTACTAATCGAAATTATTTACAATTTCAGCTCCAAGCGCAACTACAACACTAGATACATTAGATTGTAACATTAATAATAAATAATGACTCCTAATCATTAAACTACTTTGAATAAATAAATTACAATTTATCTAACAAGACTAACTAATTAAAAATGGTCGATGGCAATAATAATATTTGTTTTATAAATACTGAAGGTTAACGAAAATTTAATGATGATGTATGATATATTTTATAAGCATAGTGATTTTAATGTTAACTATTATTATTAATCAATCGTTATCAATTTATTGATGTAGTACACGAAATAATTTCGATTTATTTATGGATTCGTTTATAATACGCAAAACTCGTCGAGTAGATTTTTTAATTCTTTGTTGTGGGCAGCCTTTGAGCCGGTGGCGGGGGACGCGGCTGACGCTCTGCCATTGTAACTGAAAAAAAATATTATATTATTTAACTTGTCAGATGTTACACCTTTAAAGAAACCACAGTTTTAACGGCTCTATAAAAACCTAATACAATTCAAACAAAATAAATTTTTCCAAAAAGCATTAAGTGTTTTTTTTTTTCAAACAAAATAAACAATAAAATTATCGTTGTAAAATAAAACGCCATTTGTTCACGAAATCAGATCGTAGGTATTGGCGAAGTCAAACGTTGTTTAGGTTTATTATAGAAAATAGGTAATTCCTTAAAATACAACGAGAGATATCTTAGTATATCGAGTTTAGTAGTACTTGGTATCTAATCCTAAGTGCGTCACATACAGTATTGTATGGATAAGAATTGGGATGAAAGAAAAAATTCTACGTCAAATCTAAATTTATTTTAAGTATAGTATCCTATTTTTATTGAAATAGATCTATATGCTACTCTCGTAAAAGCGAACGCAGACGCTTGAGGTGGTTCTATAACGAGAATAGCTATACAAGGTTATATATAGGTAATTCGACCAATCCCCGTTAGTAGATTTAAATTATTTTATAATTATTATTATTTTTTATATATTAACATTAAAAAAATATAATTATATTATATTTTTTTAATGTTTATATATAAGGAATAAGTACTATTAACGTTTATTTCCTTAATAACAACTTTTCGTTTATAGTAAAAATTACATACAAGATGAAGAGCTTTAAAAACTAAACCAAAAGATACGTATTACAATTATTCTTCTAAAAAAAATTGAACCCAATACCATCCTTTACAATCCAAATACGTGAACACAAGATACATCATTTACTTCAGTGGATCCCATCCCATGTAGGAATTTCAGGAAATGAAATGAAATAGTGGACAATCTTGCAAGGGAGGCTACATATGTTGGAATACCCCTTAGCATAGCCATTTTTTAGTGATTTGCTTTCGGTTTTGAGAGAACACGTAAAATATGGGTGCAGCATTATGAAAGAAACATCGCAGGATAAAGGAATTTGGTATAGAACTCTCCGTCCTGAACCTTTTCGCTTTCCTTTTCGCTTCCATGTTGATGGAATGTAGACGGAACGAATCTTTGAGAAAACTCACATTTGTTGATGTCTCTATGAATGTTGGTATTTGCAATACCATGTTAGTTTACCCTAGTTCCAATTCTGCTTTGAGCTTGTATAAATTAGTAAATTTAGGATTAGACAAGAGAATTGAAGAATTGTAATATCTTGTATTGTGTTTGCTAGTAATTATTCAATGTTAGAGTTTAATTTTCAATATAGATAAGGTGAATGTACACAGTGGTTATTACAGGACGACATGTTACTTTATGTGTGACAAGTCCTTTAAATAAAGATAAAAAAAAATACATCATTAAATTATCAACCATTCGGGAAGTCCTTAAAAGTCTAGTAATACTTATAATTTGCTTTTTTTACTCTTAACTTACATTTTTATTGTTATTGTCTTACAATTTTACTTATTTTGCATATAATAAATATGGAAATTTCTATGAACATCCCGTTAAAAAACAATCATAAGCATATTAATAACATATTAATTGAACAAAGATAGCTTGCAGTTTTCTGTATTAAGGAGCAATAGAAGCTGGGTTAATGGTAAATGATGGAACAAGAAATAATCGATAAGACGATAAGTACAAATGTTGCATAACGAATAAACTTGGTGAAACAATATTTTTGCCATATCTGCCAAAAGGTTTTATACAGATATTTAGTACATAAACGGCATATTCGGGCTCCAATGTTGTAAAACCAAAATAAAATTAAAATGTGTAATGATAGCCCCAAAATGATATATATTAACCCAAAAGCAAAGCAGGTGGTTTATCCGGTTCTCACCTAATGGTACGAGGCACGGTTTCAGTTTCGGTTTCGGTTGCCGTTTGTGATTGTTTGTCAGCACCAAATAGTTTGCTAAACCAGCCCGATTCCAAGCCGGGCTTTGCCCTGCAACCAACCAACCAACGGAGGATGTTACGGGCATTTGTTAGTATGGGAATGACTAAACGTAAAAAGTTTGTGGGTAATGGATATACGGGAGTACATGCAAGTGACTTGAAATATAGTGACTATGAAAAACTGCAAGCTATTTACAAATATATAACGGTAGAAATAAAACACAAGATTGTTCTCAGAGGTCTCAGTTGATGTACTCTTCGTTAAATTAATATAGTCAAAATAAATTAACGCCTACAATAATAATTGTTCACGATCTATTGTTAAATGCTGACACGATCTTACTAAACTTAAGAATAGAAAGGTAAAATTCTTTCATAATGTAACCTCTGTTTCGATAGAAACTTTTATCAAAATTATTAACATAAGTTAATACAATGCTAAGTAAGGTGCAGAAAATTTATTATTATTGAATTCAATTCCTATTCAAAAGTTTTTTCTTACTTATTTGCCTCTCATCTCTTTCCGCGCAATATAAAAAGTAGACTGAGTAATATATAATTTAATAAAAAGAGAGTAAGTATTATATAATTTGCTGGACTTCATCATATTGTTGTCTCTTCTCACAAAACACAAAAAATAACTAATTAAAAAGTCATATTTATTAACTGAGGAACTAAAATATAAAAAAAATATTATATAATTTTCATAAAAGACGACCACCTCCATGTATACTCTATGTAATGATATAAGAAAATTATTAAAATCAAACTCCTCAGGCAATGCGAGCTTAAACAAAAAAAAGTCTTCAAGGTACGGTAACCATAAAAATATACGCATTCAATAAAGAAGTTCCTTCGATTTTTTGCTAGTTGTTTAATTGTATACTTTTCTATGCTTTTTGAATGCCCTGTTTTTGGAAACCGTTCAAGAGCTCTGACCACTAAGCCATACTTTCTTATCAAGCTAGGTTGATATTTTAATACATTTGTTACAACTTATTTGTTATTAGAATTTCTATAGGAAGATTTTTACAAATTTCCGCTATCTACAGATATTTACTTACAATTATCGTTTGGCTAGAAATAATGCTATTTATTATATGTTTTTAACATTCAATAGTGTGAAATAACATTTTAAAATATTAAAAATAATAGCTATGCAACGCTCCTTCACTCGCTTAAACTATTATTATATTACAGTCAAATTATACAAAATATTTACAAAAAGAATACGTGTTTTCCGGTATATATTACTGTAAAGTAAGTAAAGTTTCATCTCAATCCGTTCAGTAGTTTTTGCGTGAAAGTCTCACAAACTTTTATTGTAATGTTAGTAGTAAGTAAAATTACCTGATCTGTTTCTGGTTCTGCAGCAGAGTGCGGAAGCGGGGCTCGACGTAGCTCCACGAGCCCATGTTCTTGTGCTCCTCCTGGCTCCACACGAGCTGCGCGTTGGGGTACTTGGCGATCTCCGCCTTGATCAGATCGTACGGGAACGGCGAGATTTGTTCCAATCTATTTGGATACAGGATGAAAGGTAGTAAAGTTCAAGTTGATAATTATCAATATATGGTATAGTACGGTCGACGTGTCGCGGTCGCCATGACGTTAGCTGTAGATGGCTGCGAAGATTTAATTTTAATTTTTTTCTTACTTTTTGATTAGTTTTTCCCGAGTTAATAATGCGCAAATGTTTAAATAGACTAACTGTAGGGCGACCACAAGTCGTCGATGATACTGTAATGGTTGCTAAATTCCCACATAAGGGAAATGTTTTCATTTATTTTTTATATCTCAGTACTTAGAATGATATTCCATTTCAAATTATACTCTTTAGCTAGATTAATCGCGTATATTTAGTTTTCTTATATTTCCTTTCACTTAATTAAGATTTTGACTATTTTAGAAATGTTGTTAATACAAGTACAACTATACAATATTACTACTATTAATTTCGAGACTATAGAATAGGTTTTTATGAAGCATGACAATCTGAAGAAGCGTTGTTTAAATATATATGCCGGTTTAATAAATATTATACTTAAAATTATGAAAAAAATATACGAAACATATATTTCTTAAAATATTTTTGAGGGATAGAACATTTAATCACCTGGCAATAGCGATGTCCTTGTCCAGTCCTCGATCGCGGCGTTCTTTAAGCAAATCGTAGTACACGCGGCCCGAGCAGAACGCCAATTTGCGAACATTGGACGGGTTTTCAACCGCGGGTCCTTCCTCTGGGATCAACCTGTTAAAATATTTTTTAATATAATAAAAAAATATATTATTATTGTTCAAGATTGCGAGTTTTCTTTTATAAAATATTTAGACTTAAAGAATGTTTAATTTGTTGAAACAAAAAAATATTAATATATATATATATATATATATAAATAAATAAATAAATAAATAAGTCCTCCACCATATTAACTCATTACGAGAATGATATGATTTAGTGTGCGCGTACTATAAAAAAATACGTTACCTCTTAAAGGAAGTGCCTTCACACATATCATCAAAGGACGATTTACATTCGGGGTGTCGCAGCAACGACTTGGGCGTCATCAGGATGAGGGGCTTCCTGAAGGGCAGCGCGATCTGCCGCCGCAGGATGTGGAACATGGACGCGGGCGTGGAGCAGTTCGCCACGATCCAGTTGCAGTCGTGCAGTTGGCGGACTGGGCATTGCACGTGTTCTAATTAGCTTCACGCGGCATCTCGCAGATAGCAAGGTAGGCCGAAGAAATTTTGTGTTAAGACACTCCGTTTCCCACGCGCCGATGAATTTTCATATGGCATTGCTCATGTAGCGGAACTCAACGTCGCGCTTTGCTTTCATTACCAAAGCGAGAAAATGAAAATAACTCATTCCCTTTCCTGAGTAGGAAACGAAAACAGAATCGGCGCGACAGTCACACACTTGTACCACTGCGCCACGACGGTGTAAATATCTATATTATTTATAAGCACTGCGTTATCTAAACGCCCACTTTAGCCCTTTCCAATTATAATATATTTTTTCTTAAAATTTTAATGTTTTGTGTATGTGAATTAAATATATATCAAAACTACAATATTACTAACTATTATATCAGTGCAACAGTTTTTCCCTGATTTCAAGAAAGTTATCGTATCTTTTGTATAGTGTATCTTTTTTTTCTTACTATATAATATATATACATAATTAGTAACAAAGAGAAAAAATAAATATATACCTTCGTAGTCAGGGCTCTCTGGTGGCATGTAGTCTGGATCGTCAGCACTCATTTGCAAGAAACGCTCTAAACGAGCTGAGGAGTGTTCAGGTCCCTAAAAGTAAAATAAAACATTGTAAAATATTTTTTTTTACTTTCAATTTTATTATATGAACTATAATAAAATGATAACTGAATAAAAACTTCATAATGTCAACTAATATTGTATCAATACAAAACAGTGCTTAAAATTATATTAGGGCGAAGGGACACAACTGTAAACACTTGTTCGATTCGCTCACTCTTTTGAATTGAATGGCGGAACTAAACGCCGCGTTGTGTCATTCTTCACGGGAAACGGAATGTCTTAACATTAGGTTCCCAGATTCCCCATGGCTACTCTGCTATTTGAAGAATACAGCGTGAATCTTTAAATAATGACCATCAAAATATTAACTCACCATGCCTTCCATACCGTGCGGCTGCAACAGCACAATACCGGACTGGCGCACCCATTTAGCTTGTCCGCTAGATATGAACTGATCTATTATACACTGCGCCACGTTGTTGAAGTCTCCGAATTGAGCTTCCCATAAGACTAGGGCGTTGGGATTCGTTACCGAGTAGCCTACTTCAAATCCAAGCACACCTGGAAACAAAAATCATTTCAATATTGTATTGCGCAAACCACCTAATTCATTTAACATGAACTTAACAAGATTTTAAAAGTATCGTTATCGAAAAAACTTGTGATACGTTTTTTTTAAAAGACAACAAATTTAATCAGTTTTCTCAGCCAAATCCCCCAATACATTTTAATTTAATATAAATTTTGTAACACTAATAATTTTGTGATAGATATTAAATAAAATATTTAATCTTAAAAACAAGTATTTATTTTTTAAGGTTTTGTTAATGACTATTACACTATAAGAATAGTTAATATTGCACCAAATATATAAATGATATTTACCATATTCAGACAGCGAGCTATTGCACACAGTGTAAGGAGCTTGGTCTGGGTAGAGGTGAGCGAGAGCGCAGTAAGTGGCCTTGTCTACCTTTTGATGGTGAAGGACGTGATGTCTGGAAAATAATAATGTGTGTAATGTCAAATGTTAATTTAGACAATTTAATAAAAACACGTACAAATTCATATTTTATATTAGTGCACCGCTCGGCACCCGCTTTCTATTATTTATTTCCTAATCTGAATAGTTTTTGTGTTCTAATAAAATTATCATTTAAAAGACAATATATAAATAAAAATATAAAGATTGTCATTTCACTAAAACAGTTATTTAAAGCAATCTAGTCGAAAAAAGTTATTTAAATAGTTTTTTTTTAATATAGAACTGATAAAAATATAACAAGCACTAGATATTATAAATGCGCCTAATAATTATTTATCCCATAGCTTTATCCCATGCACCTACAGAGAGTGATCAATTACATTATGATATATATAGAATTTTTTTTTTGAATAGACTTAATGCTGTTGACCTGGACTGGTCTTGATAGCGTCACCGGGCTGGGAAGGACGAGAGTAGCTCGCCCCTAATATAGAATAGAGAGATAAAACTTCTAAAGACGTACCTATGCGAGAAAGTTCCTCTCTCGACATCCTCGCCAGACAGGCGTACATGAATACCCTCTTTCAGCAGAGACCCAAACGCCATAGCCTCTCCCAGAGCCCAGTCCACAGTCCTGTTGTTGACCATCTCCATCCGAGCCTTTAGGATACGGAGCAGACCTTTGTGTATGACGAACTCCGCTGCGTTGGGTGGAGGAGAGGAGAACCGCTTGCCGATATGTTCAAGTGTTTCTTCTACTACACCAGTTGGTGACATCTAAAAATAATTAAAATATTAGCTGTGTATGAGGCCGTCGAGTAGCAGCGACGATGTATAATAAATATAAACGAAACGATTATTGTTTTGATTTTCACTTAGTGGAATGAATTATTTTTATTTCCTCGCTCTGTTAGCAAACAAAACGTGATAAGGTTAAGTGCCGCCAGTAACCACATAGCATAATGTCTCGCAGTGGGAACAGAATTTCTTAACACTAGTTTCCCGCCGCCTACACTACTATAGAAGACACAGGGACAAAAAAATAGATTTATGCTCAACTAACTCGCTCAAAAAATTGTATCAGGTATATTTACGTTTAAAAAGTATAATTAGAGTTAATGAAAGTTTTAGTAATTTGTTGGTAGTTCTCGAATAGGTTAACAAGGTATTAAAGTGTATTAAATATATATTCCAAGAATAAAGACTACTTTTATTTATTTTTTATTAATAAATAAATTATTAAGGTATTGCTCTAAAACCGTAAGTAGTAACTCCATTGAGTACGTAGTTAATGGGATAGTTATTAGATCAATGAACAATATTTTCTATTAAGATATATCATCAACCAATTATAAATTTATTTTAAATTTACCTTCAATGGGTCCTTGCCCTCAAAGAAACCAGACCAGGGGGAGTCCAACCAATCCTTGTATTTAATATGTGTTTCCTGTTTCGCCTGGTTGTAGGCGTCTTCACAAATTTTCTCATATTTGTCTTTTACATCCTTCACCTCCTCCGCTGTTACGACGCCTTCAGAGATCAGTTGGTCTGCATATATCTCCAAAACTGTAAAAAAATTATGTTTTAATAGTGTGTTTTATGCAGTGTGTGGAAATGCTTATGTTTTTTGCTTATTTGAACTGTAAGAAGAAT
>DWAP01001224.1:0-16548 GCA_018230625.1 Heliconius eleuchia
TCCACTGTCATCAACCTCTTCATACATGCCCTCCGGGGGATCCTCATGCTTTTTAAGTGACCTTCCTCCAATATCTTTGATACTGTGTTTTTGAAGGTCAACGGAGGTCAAATGTATATTTTTATACTATTGAAAAATGTAAAAAAATCCAAAATCGACCTTGATTCTTTTTTTTAGCTTCACGCTTTATCCAACACAGGGCAGGATAAAAAATGGAACCTAGTTTTAAGTTTTGCTCGAACGGAAATCTAACCCACAACCTATCGTGCGTACTTCCAACTCGTGCGGGACACAGCGAAAAGCTGCAAAAATAAAACATAGCCTAGGCCTTCCTCAATAAATAGACATCCAATGGTTTCATTTCAAACCAGTAAATAGTTCCTGATATTAATGCATTCAACCAAACAAAATTTTCAACTTATCTTATCTTATCTTAGTATACAAATACAGATTGTTTCAAAAGTACTTAATAAGCATTTAATCTTACTTAATACCTAAATAATATTTTATTTATATAGTAATCATAGCTTTATCTTATAAATAGTGACCTAAGAACTTTATTATATGAACTTTCACTTTTCTAGATCTGTCCAGTAATATGTTGTTGTGTAATTTCTAATTGGAATTTACAATATATTTTTTATATTTCATCTAAGTACTCAAATTCAAATTCAAATAATTTTATTCAAAATAAGAAGTTACATGCTTCATTTTTTGAACGTCAAATAATTTACCACCAGTTCACTAAAGTTAATGCCTCAGACCTGAGAAGAACCGGCGCAAGAAACGAGGCGGGATTTATTTTTCTAAAATCAATTTTATACAAATACATATTTAATTATCTGTGTTATTAACTTTAAGTAAGGCTATGTAAATAGAAGACTAGCGGCCTGCTCGCGGCTTCGGCTTTCTTTTTAATATACTTTTTTTTATTTATAGCGTCATTTAAATACAACAAACACTGTATGTCAATGGAAGTTTGCCAAAATACAATTTGTAAAAACTACATTTAAATCGGTTAACCTGTTTCTGGGATTAGCGTACACAAACACATTAAAATAAAATATAAATATGTATTATTTTCGATTCTATTATGCCCCCAATAAAAATATTTTTTCATAGGAAGTCCATCTGTACATATAGACAACAATCAGTTTTGTTATATGTTAGCTACGTCATTTTGAAGTGATACAAATACAAAGAACGTTTCTGGATTTGATGAAGTAATTGATCCCGAATACCTGTATTTTAAAATATTTAAGTTTTCACGGGGAACAAAGTGTCTCAACACTAGGTTCCCTCTACCTACCCTGCTGTGTGCGGGATACAGCGTGAAGCTAATTTAATTTATAAATTTTCATAATCTGAATAGATTTAGAGAAACATTGGGCTCTGCAACCCCTAAATTACTCTACAGTTAGTTGAAAGTTAAGAATGGAGTGTGATAGCACCATGGGCGTAGGAACAGGGCGATTGCTTATGAGATCCCACCCCAGATAAGTCTAGAAAAACAACAAACAACGAAAACAACAAATGTGAAAAATCAAAAAACCCTGTGCACGAGCACGAGCTATGTACATAGCTAAAATCCAGAAAATATCTCTAGTCTATATCAATTCGAAAATTTAAATAAACAAAAGTAAGATAATGGTACGTCAATAACAGTATCAAATGACATAATTAAAAATAATAATACTTTATGTTCTTCAATTTATAAGATATTAAATTAAAGCTTGTAATTAGTTGAGGCCAGTCGTGGCGCAGGGTCACAACTGTGTGACTTTTAACACGACAGGTTGTGGTTTCGATCCGAACTCGAGGAAATGGAACATTTATTTAAATTTATATTTTCATTTTTTCGCTCTGGTGTCGAGGCAAAGTGCGGCGTTGAGTTCCACCACTACAGAGTTCGGCGGAAAAATGGGTATCGGAGTGTCTTAACACTAGGTTCCCTCTGCCTACCCTGCTGTGTGCGTGATACAGCGTAAAAATGATTTATTTATTTATTTGTAATTAGTTCCGAATCAGTTAACTCTATATGGCACCGCTTTATAAAACCACTGTACTTGACTACTAAGGAAATTCACTCAAAAAATATAACTTCGATTTCATTATTGGATCATTCTGTTAAGAAAAATGTAAAATAACTTTTTTGTTTGTTCGTAGCTTAGATGTAATGTTTGCATTATATTGGGTTCCGTCCATATCATTTTTAAGGTTCCGTCCCTTTTAAGGAAAAAAATAACTCTTATAAGATCACTTTGTTGTCAGCCCGTCTGTTTGTGTGTTAAGAGCCGTTATCTCATGAACGTTTGGAGATATCGACTTGAAATTCAAACTATATACCCAGGTGACCCCATAATTTCCTGATAAAAAAATCTATATTTACTTAAAAAAAATATATGTTCGTCTATGTCGCCAAAAACTCATTTTTCGACACGATCAAGGGTATCAAAATTCATAGGGTACTTCCGGTTGACCTAGAATTAAGAAATTTGGCAGCTTGCATCTACAAATAATACTAGTTCAGGAAAAAATCAGAAAACTATACTTTTGTGCTAAATTTTAAAAAGTAATAGCCTTAAATAGCAAAAAATGCGTAAATGCGCAGAAGCACACGATTTACACTCGAGTAAATGAAAAATTTAATATTTTCATCGTATGCCCGGCACTCCATAATTCAGCGGAAAGTGGTAACCGAACCGTGCTCTAGTAGGTTCCCAGGTTCCCTGTGTCTACCATGCTATGTCCGGGATACAACACAAAACTTTATATTAATTAATAAAATAATTCATTTCCTTTTATCACCACAAACCAGTAATTTAAACGTGATAACAATTAACAACTGACTTTTAAACATAATAATTAGTAGAACTATTCGCGGCGGCCGCGCTATGTACCTACATACGCGTTTAACATACCAACATTCACTTTTTCACGTCTACCAACCAACAAGAAAATGGAATTGAACCCGGACTTCATTATATTCAGTTTTTGCTGTACTCATTACGCTGTTTCCTCCAGCTCTTTCTTGGGCAAAATTAAACATTTGCCGCATTAAAGTTATACTGTGAACGTTTTTGCCTGGCTCCGCGCTATGGCGGGATCGTACAGTTTTTGCTGCGACGCCAGCGACGCCTCTTCCCAGACTCAGTACCCAGCAAAAACGGCCGGAGCCCCGACCGCCGGAATCTTGGCAAAAAACTAACGCATCCACAATAACTGACGTCGATGAAATACCTACTATAAGGTTTTTTTTTTCCGGTTCCGCAATTTGCATCCAGTTTTTCCTGTGATAACGATTCCCAAAACTGTTCGTGTTGAATTTTTTTTTTATTTTTATATTTGCAGATGAAATGACGTTGGCTAACAATGGAATGTATTAATTTGTATTTTATATTTAGATATTCCTTTTATATTATATTTAAATAGGCAATATCATTTTTTTTGTATTAGATTTCGTTCTATGGATGTGGTAGATAAGTTGTACTGTGTGTGTATATACTTGTATTTTGTATTGTTTATTTTTCTTTTATTTTTTTTGTTGTTTGTTTATACCCATGTACGAATTAATATTTTCTGAAAAGCTATTAACTACTATCAGTATTTGATCATATTAGAATCTTATTGGAAAAGTCATTTTATTGATGTTCTTCGCGTTTATTTAATATTGTAATTATTTGTATTACTAATAAGACTAAGATAAGATTAATCTTTCTCTGAATAAAAAATAATATTGTAACTTTTTATTTTTTCGATTGACAATTTGAACCCACAACCATCACCTTCAGTGTTATGTCACTTCCGATACTACCAAGAAGGCAATACGAAGCATAATTATATTATACAAAGATATCAAAATGCATTTTAAAATAAAATTATAAAAATCAAATTGTGATTAATAAGAGACGTAAACGTAGATACTGGTAAGTATCTAGCGCCATCTACCGGTAGTAAGAGTTATCTTAAAATATTCTATTATAATTATTAATTATTTTAAGCTCGAAGCAAACCAATGGAGAAGAAATTATGAAGATTGAACAAATATTATAAAAATAAATGTTATGTTATGTTTTACAAGTTATTTAGCCCACATATTGTATTTATATAGTTCCCAGACCTATGTCATTTTTGCAAAACTGAAGTTTTGAGGATTATTAGTCTAATAAGGGGATCACATGGGATATGGGGAGTCAGCTGATCGAATTTGCAATTAACAGATACTCAGTAGGTACTAGCGAGGATGTCACGATGAGAATGAAGAAGAACGTGCTCAGCTGATTTGGGCACGTTGAACGAATAAGTGATGAAAGAATGACAAAAAAGATTTTTGATGAAAAAAGCAGTGGAAGATAGGTAGGGGACCTCGGTTGACATTCGAAAACACAGTATTAAAGATACTGGAGGAAGGTCATGTAAAAGCATGAAGAGCGCTCACCGCTCTTGTATGAAGAGGTTGATGACAGTGAGCCGAGCCGAGCTCCGATCTCTCTGACTACTTGGGGTAAAGCGTGAAGTTAAGTTAAGTATTAATTAGTCTAATATATAGGTAAGATAGTATATATACTCATTAACTCGAAAGTGGAGTCCTTTCAGAAGTAGCATAGGTAGCATAAAATGTCATAGTCTTGGGGCCCTGGGATCTCAATTTATTTTGATTTATTTTTAAAATTTAAATTTTAAATAATTTTTTAATATAACCAAAAAATATATAATTTTAAATTAACTTTTAAGAAAAAATGTATGCTTAATAGTATCGAATAAAACAATCTATTTAATAAAAAAGTATATGTTTTAAGATTAATTATACTTAAAAATAAATTTATCAGATAAGTTCATATAAAATATAAAATGGTAATATTTAACATTGAATAACAACCTAATTTGTTACCGATGGACTTATTGATAATAATGTAAATATTTTAGTGCAACTATTCGATTAGAAACTGACGTTTTTATTTTTCTTAATATGGCAACTCGATCCGAATATTAAATTTGAATTTGTTTGAACGACTAATTTTGTAACGACTTACTCAAACACTCAACGGATGCTGTTGATGATTTTTTTTAAAAATTAAGGCATTTTTAGGTTCTTGTGATTTTAAAACTAAATAACTTTTGTGTATATTTGTGTTGTGAATTGTTTATGTGTGTACTATCAAGATGACGTCCGAAAAAGGATGCAGAAAGGAAAAAAATCAAAACATCCAAGTGTTTGTGAGGCTACGGTATGAACCAACTACTAAAGAAAATGCAATTTAATATGATAAAAATGTGTATTCTCTAATAAAAAGATTATTCAAAGTAAAAAAGTTAAAATTATAAAATTTTAAGATCATAGTTATCCATTTTTATTTCTTTAAAAAATATGTCGTTAAGTCATAGCTATCGTGATATTTTAAGAGAGTTTAAAAAAGGTGTGAATTTTAAAAATATCATTCCTTTTACAGTTTTTTTTTTTAAAAAAGAGATTGCTTTCAAATTAAACTACTTCCATGAGTCATACAGTTTATACGTTAACAATAAGAAATACACAAGTTATCTATATATTTAAGTACATATAAATAGTTATTTAATATATTTTTACAACAGTTAATTCGTTTTAGAATATTTACAGTCAGTAAATTATATTTTGTCTAAATTTGACAATTGAAACTCATACATAACATGTAGCTCTCTAGAAAACTTTATCATTTAAAATTATGGATCTATAATTTTTAAATTATGAAATATAATATTTATTAACTACATGCTCTAAACTAATTTACAAATTTTCAATATTATTATTTTTACTATGCATGAACTATGAACCTTCTCAAATTTGAAATGAAACTAAATAGACTGTCAATAGCTTTTTTAGCTTTATGCTGGAATACAAAGAGAACATAGTGTCACAACATTTCATACCATGCACCCAAATAATCAAAATACTGCATGTTGATCTTAACACCACACTAGTTACCACCACTCCTTGTTGAGTTACTAAATTACAATAATTCCTTTGTTTAACTGAGAATTGAGTTAAAAACCATAGTTTGCTCAGTCAGATACTGTGCCACTCTGCCATATCAATCACTATTGTCAATAGTCTATTTACATTACTATTTATATTATATATAGGCCTCTGAACCAAAGGGAGCGTGACATAAAATCTTTGGGTGTTGTGGAAGTTGCAAATGGACGGGAAGTAGTGGTTCGTCAATCTCAACAGAGCATGCACACTAAGAGATTTACATTTGACCGAGCTTTCCCACCACATTCTAAACAGGTATGTTTCTTTTTATATTTTAAATTTAATTTTTTAAAATATCTTCGATGTTAACTACCATTAGTAGGAAGAACCTAGTGTAAAGAACCTCCACAAACCAGCCAACTAACTTAATTTCTTTTAATCTTGCGTAAGTGATAACTTCAGGTTAGCACAATGAAAAGAATTATGTATATATTATATTTTAAAAACATTACTATTTTCAACTGTATATACTATAACCATTCTCCCAATATGTTTTTGTACAATAGCATTAATTATTTTTTCTTTTACGATTTTCTGGAGATATATATCATTTTGATTTTTTCCCAGGTTGAAGTATACCAGGAAGTAGTGAGTCCTCTAATAGAGGAAGTGTTGGCAGGATACAACTGCACTGTATTTGCATATGGACAGACAGGCACTGGCAAAACTCATACTATGGTTGGCGAAGCTGCGAATAATGAAACTACATGGCAAACTGTAAGAGAGTTCTTAAAGTTGTTTGTATCAAAAAAAAACAAAGCAAATTAAGAAATGAGACAATTTTTAACTAAATATAAATGTAGTTAAACTCTAGTTTTTCTAGTGAATACATATGTATTTAATATTTTTGTTCTTATTTTTATTGCTTTGACTTCTTTGTACAAACTAGCATTAAAACATAGAAAATAGTAACTATAAAACAATGTTTAAAAATAATTTTATATTTGCTTAATACAATCACTTGTAAGTTTTAAATTTGGACTAACAATAATTTAATTTACTTTTTAGGATCCTCTAGCAGGTATAATACCTAGAGCTCTAAGCCAACTATTTGACGAACTCCGCATATCAAACACAGAGTATACCGTCCGAGTGTCTTACTTGGAACTTTATAATGAAGAACTTTTTGACTTGCTTTCTACATCTGAAGATAATAGTAAACTTAGAATATATGAGGATGTTACGAGAAAGGGTGCTAATATTGTGAATGGATTGGAAGAGATTACTGTAAGTTTTGTTTTGTAATTAATGTTTGAGCAAGTGATTTTTGTTATTTGTTTAATTACAGCAAAGTGTCTAACTGTGGATGTAACAATTATGGGTTCAATTCCCACTTGGAAAGAATTATTTACATTTTCTGGCTCTGATTAGAAATAGAAAAGAACACAGCATTAGGTTCTGCCTCTCAACATGCAAAATCACAAAAATATAGCCGAAAGTGAGGAACAAAGTGTCACAACCCTAGGTTCCCTGTGCCTACCCCACAATATGAAATGAAATTTAATACCACAAGGCTAAAGAAACATCACATATTTAATTTCTATACATATTTGGTATTTTCTTATAGGTATACAATAAAAATGAAGTGTACAAGATAATGGGGCAAGGACAGGAAAGGAAAAGGGTTGCCTCCACTCTAATGAATGCTCAATCTAGGTAATATATTATTTACTATATTACATTTTTTTTTGTTTAAATATTTAATTTAAATTTTATTTGTATGATATTGCAGCAACCAGTCAATTAACATGAAAACAACTTTGTAAGTTTTAAAGATATAAAAAAACTTTTAAATAGTGTTGTTCTCTTCAAATTGGTATTTTATTTAGCAATCATTACTTTTTAATAAATTCATATATTAGTAAGACATTATATTATATCATTTACATTGGTTTCTGCAATTATCAGTTTATTTATTATTTTTTTTGTTTTTTGTTGCTTCGACCATGTAAATATTTAGATAATGTATAAATAAAATTATATTTTAGGAAATGCATAACTATAGTTGTAATTACTAAATAAAAGTAAAAATTTTATTGTGAATATTTTATATACAAATTACATTATACATTTTTTGTAGAATTTGTATTTCATTACAAAGTTACAATTGTTTAATAATTTCTATATAACAATTTTATTTTAATTTTGATTCTATATAAATAAATAAGCGGCGTTAAGTTCCGAAACTCACGCAATGTCTCCAGAACTCGGTGGAAAGTGGGGAACAGAGTGTCTTAACACACTAGGTTCCCTCTGTCTACCCTGCTCAAGGATACAGTGTGAAGCGTGATACGTTAAAAAAAACATATGACCAAGTTGAATTTGAATAAATAATACACACATACATATTTAAATCTATTTTCTGTTATATTAATCTATGCTTCATGGTGCAGTCTTCCTATATATACGATAGGTGTGGGTTCGAAATTTATTGTGTTCTCATTGTCCTTGTCATTTAAAAAAGACCCTGTCAGAATAAAGAAGTAGTATTTTAACATATATTTAAAAATAACATTTCACACTAGGGAAAGAAAGCTATTTTTGAAAACATAAAGATGTAGTATGTTGAACATGCTGTACAAGACAAAAGAACATGGTCGCGGGTTAGAGTCCCGAAGCAGTAATTTTTTTATATGTTTTCAAAATATAAGCTATATCTAAGTTTTTCCTGTTAATTAACTATAATTATCATTGTTCCTTTACAGCCGCTCCCACACTGTATTCACAATAGTGGTACATATGAAAGAGAACAGTCCGGAAGGTGAAGAATTAGTAAAGATAGGTAAACTTAACCTGGTCGACTTGGCTGGATCGGAAAATATAAGCAAAGCAGGATCTGATAACCCGGCTAAGAGAGAAAGGGCCAGAGAATGTGTTAATATAAACCAAAGTTTACTTACACTCGGTAGGGTTATAACTGCGTTGGTGGAACGACATCCACATATACCCTATAGGTAACGGAAACGTTTTAAGGTAGTAGATAGATATTAGAAATATAGTAAAAAAATAAAAGGTTTTTAGTACCTGTAGATTTTTTACAATTATGAAGATTATTGAATCTTAAACAAAACTTAAGAAAAGAGCTAAATACTACTTCACTATTATCCTATGACTTTAATCTATAGTTTTAACTATAATCTATAGTTAAAAATATTATTATATAAAGTATTTGACAAGACAGAATTTTTGTTACTTATAAAAATATTTTTTTCTTACGATTTTGTTTTAGTTTAAAACTTAAATATTTTTTCCATATTCTAGAGAATCTAAACTAACAAGAATATTACAAGAATCTCTCGGTGGCAGAACCAAAACCTCGATCATAGCCACCATTTCCCCCGGACACAAGGATTTAGAAGAAACAATGAGTACATTGGAATATGCCAACCGAGCTAAGAACATACAGAATAAACCTGAAGTTAACCAGAAAATGACGAAGAAAGCAATTTTGAAGGACTATGCGGAGGAGATTGACAGGTTAAAGAGAGATTTGCATGCAGCCAGAGAGAAGAATGGTTAGTTCTTTTTTTGCTTTTCATTATTTAAAAAATCCCTTTTTTATTATTCTATGGTTGAAAGGGAAAAATGTACCAGGCATTTTTCTTGCATTATACTTCTGTTGGCTGCTTTTTATTCACTCTTCAGCATTTTTAATAGTGATATCCTATTAAGTAGTGAAAATTTTCTTCATTTTTTCCTTTTCTCTCTGTCAGAACCATCAGAACTTTTTCTAGTTTAAATTGAATCTATAACTTGCTTGAATCTGTTATACATGATCCTTAAATAATAAATTTAAAAAATCCATAGATAAATAGATAGATCATAGATAAATAAAATATATTTTAGGTTTTTCCAATGTTTTTTTTTCCAAATATGTTATACACGAACATTTTACATTAAACTATAAAACTACGATTCCACAGGCGTCTACTTAGCAAACGAAACGTTCACCGAAATGACACTAAAGCAAGAAGAACAAAGAAAGGAGATACAAGAATTACTCCTCAAAAAGAGAGCTATGGAAGAGGAGAAGGAAAAAATGGAGAACGTCTTTACAGAACTACACTGTAGATTGGAGTTAAAAGACAAGTGCTTGGAAAAAACAGAACAGAAACTTCAGAATACGAAAACTGAATTGGTTAATACTTTTAATGTGAGTGGTTTTTGATACTTTATTATTAATTACTGCAGTGTAGATTTGCGCAATGGCGTAGAAATATTGGGCCTGGGTGGCCCACCTCAAACTAAAACCAGTGCTATATGGTTTAAATAAACTATTTAATTAAATCGCAAAATGGGAACTGGTTTGGACTATAATTAATCCATCAAAAAATTCTGCTATTTATTTCCTAGAATCAATTTTCCAATTATATCAATTTTCCTATTAACATATGTTCCTTCTATCTTTAAATTTTAAGAAACTAAACACAACACATTATGTTAGTCTAACAATTATGATGAATTTCCAAAATAACACAACAATAAATTAAAAATTCTAGAAATTAAAATCAACAAAGCAGCAGTACGAAGAGCAATGTCACCTAGTGTCGCGTCACTCCGCAACAGAGAACACCCTCTCGGCGCAAGCACAAGCCTTACTAAAGGCGGCGGACATGGCCGCCACCGATGCAGCCACGTTATTACATAGCGTTGATAAAAGGAAGTGAGTATTTTGAAATAAGTAAATTGGCTCTCTGGTTTTATATAAGCATTAATTTGGCGTATAAGATTATTTATTTAATATTATATTTTGTGAAAAAAGTGATACATTCTTTTCACTTTGTAGGCGATCTTTTGTTCCGGTAATCACTCTTTTTTTCTGTTAGTGATATAGACAGAGAAAATCTAGCGATTAATATTCTGGTGCTATAAATATTGAGACCAGTCATGGCGCAGGGGCACAATGGTGCGTGACTTTAAACGGGACTGGTAGTAAGTCGATCCCCATTCAAAAAAAATAAATATATATCATATACCGTAACGTTTGGCGCTCCGTTCTCTCGTGACTACCCCGCTAGGGATAAAGTGTGAAGCTAAGTTAAGTTATTTCTTCGCTCTGGCGTCGAGGCAAATCGTGGCGTTAGGTTCCGTCACTCAACACGCAATGCCTTCTAGAGGCTTTCTTTCGGCGGAAAATGAAAAAAAACTTAATGATTAAGGGAAATCAAACCCACAGCACACTTATAATCCTATTTAATATATATTTTTTGTTTTATAGATCTGTGGAATCAACAAACCTACAAATTACTAAAACTTATCGCGAGGTTTCATCTCAACACAGAAGTAACCTGACTTCTGGAACTGACAATTTTGTCAGTGCACTGACACAGGCGTTGAGCGACTTCCAGACTAATTTAGGTATTTAGTTAAGTTCGTTTCGAACGCACCACTTCATTTTGGAGATATTGCGTAACTTAACGTTACAAGTTGTCTTGCAAGGAAAAAACAATTGTTTCCCGAGTGGGAATCGAACGAAACTCATCTCATCTCATCAACAGAGAGAGGAAATGAAAATATTAAATATTTCATTTCCTCGAGCTGGAATCAAACCATCAACCGCGTCGCGTTTACAATTACACGCTTGTTTCCCTGCGAACTGGCGTCAATTCTAATTATCTCCTCAATACATAATTTATGACATTTAATGTTTGTTTTGAGGTCAGTTGGGCCAGGCACAAAGTTTGTAAATTCGACTGGTTGTGGGTTCAATTATGACCACTCGAGAAAATGAAATATTGATTTACTTTTATATTTTCATTTATTCGCTCTGGCTCTAAGACAAACACCCAGCGTTGAGTTCCGCCACTCAACACACAATGTATTTAGCATTCGGTGGAAAGTGGGGAGTGGAGTGTCTTAACACTACGTTGCCTTTGCCTTCCCTGCAGTTTGCGAGATACAGTGTGAAGCTGATTTGATTTGATATAATATTTTTTTACTTAGATCTTTTGCTGTTTTTTTTTTCAGAATCATACACCGACGATAGTACGCAAATGCACGCGCAGAATAAACAGAAACTTGACAAGATGGTGCAACAAACTATGGATACTATGAATAGGGTAAAATTTTGTTATAATTTAATTATTAACTTGTTCCTGCCCTCCATTTCGTTTGCGTAATCCGTGAGACGTTAAAGCACATTTATTTATTGATCTCGTATATTTATTGACAAAACCTGTCGTAATCTGAAAGGAACTTATATTCCAAATGATATTTGTTCTACGCTGCGTAGTTTCGTGTATTGTCTGCTAGTATTGGAGGAACAAATACAAAATATTTTTTACTTTTAGGTGACAGCAATAAAGACGGCCATGCAAGAAGAAATAGCGACAGCATCACAAACTCAATCTGCTCAATTCGTACAAATAATGAACGCAAAAAGCGAACAAGTCCAGAGTATTCTGGAAAAATTTGCAGCATGCATACAAAATTGCTTGCAAAAAGCTGGACAAGCTGATCTTAGTTCGAAAATAAATAAATTTCTTGATATTTGGGTAAGTTTATAATTTCCTAATATCCTGACTTTACTTTTTTTAATTATTATTATTAACTTATAGCTTAATAGCGATATCTGAACACATCGTTCAGGAAACCTGGGAACCTAGTGTTAAAAGTAACGAATTCTGGAGGCATTGCGTGTTGAGTGGCGAAACTTAACGCTGCGCTTTGCCTCGTTACTACAGTGAGGAAATTAAAATATTAAATATTTCAATTCCTCGAGTGGGAAACGAACCTACAACTCTGCCACGACTAACCTCAATATTATACAATTATAATTTGTTTACAAATTTATTTAATGAAAACACAAAATGTATTTAATTTTTAATGAATAGCTTTACATTTAGTATTCTAAGACTCTTTAAGAGAATGCTATGACAATTAAATTTTGGGATTAACGGGGGGGCGGTTAGTATTGACCATCGACACAGAGGTTGTCGCGCCGATCAGGAGAAGAGTGGACGAAGCCGAACTGGTGTTCAGGCTGGTGCAGGTACTGACGGGCATGGTTGCTTCGGCAAGTAACGACATCAGACTGCATATCGTGACATGTAGCTGGTGTGCCATGAGTGGTAGGGTTTCGGCTGGGTTTCAATTCTCTATACTTCGAATTTTTTTTTATTATGATTATTCCATTCAATAATAATTATATATACAATTTTCAGCGTACAGACACAACAAGCAACATATTATCTCTACACAAATCCCATTATGATTATGATATAAGAGTTCAAAGTACATCATCTAAACTGATTCACGAAGCCAGCGAGGAACATGAACGTAGGTGTCAAGTTAAGGGACAATTGAACGAAAATGTTGAAGAGAAAATTGCAGTGAGTTTTTTTTTTAAACATTTATATTTGTAAAATATTTCAAACGTATAAAAAAATGTGAGATTCAACTGGACTCTTTAATCCTAACGATGTCAAGGCAAAAAAAAAAAAACATTCTCTCGACTGGGACTCGAACCATCGCACTTAAAGTCAGCCAAAGTGTCGCTGCGCCAGAATGGCCCTAGTAAAATCAGCTTCACGCTGTATCCCGCACACGGTAGGGTAGACAGAGGGAACCTATTGCTAAAACACTCCGTTCCTCACTTTCTGCTGAATTCTGGAAGCATTGCGTGTTGAGTGGCAGAACTCGACGCCGCCGATCGAACCCACAACCTGTCGGTTTTATAGTCATACTTCGTGCCATTGGCCTTGTATCTGCGTTGCTAGACGTTCCGATTTTGGCTATTTTGTAAATTATTCTAGGCACTTACATAATTCTTTTTTAATAACTTTATTTTTTGTAATAAGTTACTAACAATTTCAGAGTTAATAGCCCGCTTTTCCTCCAGATAAAATCTGGCAACGCTGCCTTGTATTTAGTATTATATTTTTAATTCATTTAATATTTTTTTTACTCAGGCTATTCTAGAAGAAAAACTACAAATAGACAAACATATAACAGAACAACTGACAAACATACAGAACGATAAAGAAGAATATGAGGACAGACTCAACAAATGGGCAGAAGAAGAAAGAAAACGTATCGAAAACCACGTTAAATCTGAAAGGAACTTCTTAGAAAACAAAATGCAGAAGAGAATAATTGATTTAGAAGTACAAAGAAGTAATTTTAAAAATAAAATGGCTAAAGACATTGAATGGATGAAGAATTTATTGAAAGCGAATGAAGAGGAGAATGAGAGGTCAGCATTGGATTTGGGAAGAGTTAAGAACGAATTGGAACTATGTATGGCCGATTTAAATATACTACATGAAAAGTATAAAACTCGTAAGTTTTTTATAGCCTTTATTATTATATTTATCATATTGATATCTAAAATTACTATAATTATAGCAATGCATAAAATTTCTGATTTCTTATCATATAGAATCCTAATATAATTCACCAGTAACTTTACTGTAAACACGAAAGCATTTCATGTAATTTTGAAATATTCACTCAGAGGAAAAAAGTGTTTTAATTTTCCTGCTGTGATAAGAAAATATATATTTTTCAGACAGCATTGGTTTATCTGATCAGCTTGAAAACTTGGGCGAAAGTACTGTAGCTGTTGCTGAAAAAGTGAAAACGAAACTAGTGAAGGAAATTAAACAAACTCAATCACACATACAGGTACGTTTTTTTGCAGTTTCACGCTTTATAACGCATAAATAGAGAGAGAACCCAGTGGAAAGATTGCCAGAATATTAGAATCATCTCTCAGGAACTGAATCAAACCTACAATTATGCAGTGTTCTATTAAAAAACATTTTAGTACTTTAAATTTTTGTTCTTTTTAACTAATAATCATTACAAATATATTAAAAAGTGACATATTTGATAACATTTTTGCTCAACTCAACACCGCGCTTTTCTTGCGACCAGAGCGAAAAAATCAAACTACAAATGTAAATAAATATTTCACTTTCTCGAGTGGGGATCGAACCCACAACCAGTCGATTCTTAAGTCACACTTTGCGCCGCTGCGCCACAATGGGCCTCTTATTAATAATAAAAGTAAAATATTTGATTTATCATTTTGTAATTTCAGTCTGAATCCGCTGCTCTTTTAGAAAAAAACAAAGAAACCATGACCAATCTAGAAGAAGACTTCAGGAGATTCATTGAAAGTATAGAACAGAGTTGTCAAAAAAATATGGAGTCCATTGTCCAGAAAGTTCATGTAAGTGGACCTGTTGGTTTGATGGATACTTTTCCTTATATTCACGCTTTATCCCGCATATAGTTTACGCACACAGAACCTAGTGTCAAAACATTCGACCACTTTATTTAACAAAACATTAATAAAAGAAACTAATTAATAATTATTCACAGAAAAAATCCACATCATCAATCCAAGAGCTATCTTGCATTTCTACCACGACTTCCACACTGTCTACCACCAGTCAGTCCCACTCTGACACTCAGAAACACACGTTAAATATAATACAGCGGCAGATTGAACAGTTTTATAATGGACTCAGGGAAGAGGTGTCGAGTTTGGAAGAGTTGGAAGCTAAGTGTCTCAATCAAGAATATGCAGTATATTGTCCTTCTGGTATGTATATTTGTTTTATATATACAACATTTATTAGGGCCCGTCGTGGCGCAGGGACACAAAGTGTGAGTTCAGCCCAAAATGTGTGAAACTGAGTGTTAACACTAGATTTCCCTATACAGGATGAAGCTATAAATAACAAAGTAAATAAATTAAAAATCATATTTAAACAGCTTCACGCTGTATCCCGCAGTAGGGTAGGCAGAGGAAACCTAGTTATAAGACACTCTGTTCCCCACATTGCCAGTGGGGAACCGAGTAAATAAATTCTAAAATATTATTTTTACTTATATATATATATATTATTTTAGGTAATACCCCAGTGCGGGCTGAATACAGGTATCCAAGGACACTAGCGGCCACATCACCTCACGACCGAATTCTTGCCAGATTTAGAGAAATGAGACAGAACAGTGTCGATGATGTATGTATTCATTTTTTATATAGTAAACCATATGTAGGCCGAGAGAACCTAGTGTTAAGACACTGTTCTCCTTATTAAATTTTTAAATTATTATTGGTGTCATGGTGCAGGTTCAAATCCTTATTTACATATAAAATTTTACTAAATTTTAAATAATTGTAATGTCACAAAAATATTATGATTAGAAATTTTATTAATTATTTCCTATAAGAATGTGTGCTTATAAAGAATGATAATCAACCCCATACCAATACCAAATCGCAAGTTCACACAACCCAATTGTCAAATCTACTTTAGACAGTTTACCGAAAGAATCCTACGACATTCTAATTTACACGCACACTTTATATTATTCTACTATTACTCTACTATACAATACGTTGAACAAGCTGTGGCCGCTGTTAAATGTTATTGGATTTTTTGAACTAATGCACCATGTTCACTCGAAAAGAAATGTAAGAAAATCTTACAATGAAATCTACAGCTAACTCCAGGGTGGCCATGACTCGTGCCGTGTGATCCCGGCCTAGAATAGGATCATCCTGGTACTGGTGGTGTCGT